>OY812998.1:71630851-71868351 GCA_963681545.1 Germaria angustata | reverse complement strand
ATCTCTAAATATGAATTTTATTTTATGTTTTTTTATTATATGTTATATTTTTGTTTTTAATCGTTTTTATATTTTTAAATAAAATGAATTCCAAATACATTTTAGTGTTTTCTTTTAAAATTTAGGTACTTTTGTAGAAAAAAAGTTTTTTTTTGGAAAAAAAAGTTTTTTTTTTCAGATATAAGAAGTTTTTTTAAAAAAATATATGGTAACGCTGGTGTGCATTCATATTGTAAAGTCACCCACCGTTCGGTTTCTAATAAATACATTTTATATTTTGGATTTTATTTCTTTTCTATTTTGTTGACATGAATTATAAAGTTCGTTGATTTTATATTATTTAATTAATTCTAACACATACTTGGCGGTTACACAATTAATTTTTGTCTTTCAAGTTTTAATACACTCATATTTTTTCACCAACACACTCATACTTTTAAAATTTGTAACGAACTTACTTTCAATTTCTCTTTATATATAATATAGTTTCCCAGATACAATACATACATACATATTTTCGAACACATAATAAAAGTATATAAGATGAATTCCATATATTAACTAAACATTTTTATGCATTCCTTTCTTAATAGATTTAATTTATTTTGTAAGCTTAAGGTCCCTTTTAATTTTTTTTCGATATTTCGATACTCGTCGAGTACCATCTTCATATAAATTTTTATAAAATAAACAAATATCCTGAAGATAGTACTCGATGAGTACCGAAATATCGATAAAAAATTAAAAGAGACCTTAAGCTTAAAAAAATAAATTAAGTTTATTAATTTAAACAAAACGCTCAAAAAATTAGAACGTATATTCCTTTCTTATTTATAACTAGCTGACCCGATCCACGTTGCTGCCCCTAAGCAAACATTAGTGTTATATTACCACATGATTTAAATTGAGCTTTTAAAGAAATTTACGGCCTCTAAATAAAAATTCATGGAATACCTATCATAAAGTTTTGGAGTCCATACGTTACACATATATATATCCTGTTTTATATGTATAGATCTTTAACTTATTGTACAATGTTGCATCTTAGTAAGCGCGAAATATCTTGTGTTATCGAATGATGTAAATATTTTGTAAATAAACCGAAAACTCGGATTTTTTAATGCAACATTTCGAAAGTTTTAAAATTTTGATATTGAATCATTATTAACATATGTAGGTTTTTTGTAAATATCTTCGAAACTATATAACCGATTTAAGAGTTTGATATCTCGTGTTGAAAAACATGACAACGGCTTTCAAAAAAAAAGTAAAATAAAATAAAAAAGCACAAAAAATAAATATATGTATATGTCATTGGTGGTGCAATATGAAAATTGGATTTCGTCAAAATCGGCCCAGCCGTTTTGGAGCCATTACGTTACATACATACATACATACATACATACATACATACATACATACATACATACATACATACATATGTACATACATACACACACACATCCTATTTTATATATATAGATAAACAAAGAAAAAAATTCTATATTAATAAAATTATGTTAAATCCATATTCAATACAAGTTACTATTAAAAATTTATAAGCGAATCAAAATTTATTTTAATACTTCGTAAGATTTCCCTTTGAGTCTTTTTTTATTTATTTACTTATTTTGTTTAAAAAATCAGCATTGAAAGCCGGCGTTGTGTAATGGTCAGCCAGCTTTAATTGTTGCGTGGGTTGAATTTTAAATAGATAGAGGTGCAAATCTAAAAGTAAACTACACCATAATGGGCCGTAAGGTTTAATTGCTGATAAAGCCGTGGAATCGACAAATTCGTCAGACTTTCATTAACAGAAGCCATATTCTCAGAATTTCGCATATAGCAATGAAGCACAAGCCTGACCCTATGTGTAACGCTTCTAATCTCTTTAAATTTCTTTATAATCTTGCCAATTCGGTCGATTATGACGACCGTAATCACCCCATTACGCTCAGATGGCCACATTTGAGCCACCACTTTTGTAGTAAGTTTTAACTATTTTTACGCATTCTTCTGTTGTTAAGCGACTCATATTCGTAAATAGCAAACCTTTCACTAAATAAATAACATTTTAGATGTCAGACCCGGCGGTTTCGGAACTACTAAATTAATTAAACGGAATATGAACAAATTCACAATACTGATATAATTTCTCAAATAATAGGAACAAAATTAACAAAAATTTCAAAAAGAGGCATCTAAAGAAAATAGGAATATGAATAAAATTGCCATTTTGTGCAATGCGATAAATGGTTACCAAAAAGTATAAATATTTTTATCAATAATATTTATCAAATTCGTTATTCGAGATATTCTCCAAAATAACCATTTTAATATTATATTGTTTGTTGTTGGCTTATCTAGGAATATGCCTGCATTTCATTGGCGCTAACCAAATCATCAGTACCCTTTAGCCAAATCATGATTGAAAGCATTCAAAGCTCGTATAATTAAGCCGCAGACTACAAACACTATATGAGAATTCAAACAGAACTCAATCTATTTTTCTTTTGTGTTTTTGTTGATTACAAGTAGAAAAATATGATTGAGTTCTGTTTGAATTCTCTTATAGTGTTTGTAGTCTGTGGCTTAAGTATACGAGCTTTGAATGCTTTCAATCATGATTTGGCTAAAGGGTACTGATGATTTGGTTAGTGCCAATGAAATGCAGGCATATACCTAGCTAAGCCAACAACAAACAATATAAAATTAAAATATTTTTATCAATTATAAATTCAAATACAAATATGAAAAAGGTACCAAACTCTTGTCAGTTTATTTTCACATAATTTAAGACACATTTTACATTCATCTTCATTAGTTCTGGAGATATTATTTTGTTAATTTAACACGTTTTTGTTTCTAAAGGGTGATTTTTTAGAAACTTTATTTTTGGCAACACTGTTTTTAGCAGCTCAGCTGTTTTCGTGTAACGTTTTAATGTTAAACATGTTCAGTTTGGTCTATAATTCAACCATGAATCGTTTTACAAACGAACAACACTTGCAGATTATTAAATTTTGTTATCAAAATTCTTGCTCGGTTAAGAAAGTGCATCGTCCACTTTTTTATCGGAAAATTGTGTTCAGCGACGAAGCTCTTTTTTGGTTGAATGGATACTTGAACAAGCTATATTTGGTGTAAAGAGCAGCCAGAAGAATTGCATCTTGGAAAATGCATTGTTTGCTGTGAATTATGGGCCGGTGGCATTATTGGACCGTACTTTTTCAAAGACGACGAGGGCAGGAACGTTACTGTGAATGGTTGGACTTGACTGACATGTACCTTGGCTGAGCTGGACCCGGCCACACAGCACGCGAGGCTTTAAAGACCACAATCGTACCATCACGAGCTTAACTAAAGCTCATCTGTGTAAACTTAAAATTATTAAAAGTTGTTCTTTCGTCTTCATGCTGATAAATAGTTCTAAATAGTTAATATTTTAAAATAGATAATTTTCGAATACTTAGACACTGAAAAGCCTTTTTTTGATTAATCCCACAATCACCACTTTTCCAAGAGCAAAAATTATGCTCCTTATAAATCTAGTTTTAGGTCATGTACGACAACTCACACAAATACACCTGAGAGCTCCATGTGGTAGTGGATGGAAAGTCCCATCTACATTCTTTTAAACTTTGGCCCGTGTTTAAATGCAATACAAAATGTGTGGGGTAAGATTTTTTCAATCTATCTTCCAAAATGTTTTTATTTTGATTAAATATATTTACTGCCAAACAAGTACTTTTCGCTTTATGTTTTGCAAGATTTTTGCACCAAGCTTATTATATTTTGTCTTGTTGTGTTATTTTATTTATTCCGTTCTTATATGTAATTCTTGTTGTGGTTTTGTGTGGACGACCTTTGTGGCAAGTTTTCGAAATGAAAACTTAAAATTTGCATAAAATATTCTACTAAAACTTTTCCATTTCAAACCAAGAACTGAGAAAAGAAAAACGAAATACAGCACGGGTCACTAGTCATTCTGAGAGACAACGTTGTTCTTCAACAACAACTTGCAATGTTTAGAACAATTCTTGAGACAATTATTTGTGACAAGGACATTCCTTCTGTGATAAAGTTTAAAAATTAAATGTTTGCTAAAGTACTTGCTCGTATAGCAATTGTAGTTCAAGGTAGTTTCTTCTTGGTATTGCCATAGAAAAATATGAAAATTTTAAATAAATATTAAAATGAGAGTTTATTTTCTGGAGTAAAGGAAATCCTCACCCAACAAAAAAATTATATTTTAATATTTTCTTCATCTATACGTGTATATCTACGTACATAACGCTGAATTGTGTTTAATTTATTTATTTCGAACGTACTTTGATGTCTTTAGTTCACATTCATTTATTAAGAGGCTAACGTACATAGATTTTTAATGAAGAAATAATTAAACATGAAGTAATACTCCAAATTTAACATGGAAAATTCAACTTCAATTTCAACCTACACTGCAGAATATAACGACATTATTTTGGGAGGCTGCTGCACCGCCTCTTCAGTGTGTATGCACCAGCAAAAGCACACAATATGATATTTGAAAAGCGTTCAAGGGTAGAAGAATAATTTCGTTAAAACGAGAATTCCTTGCGAGGGTTGGTAGCTTTTTATGCATGAAGGGTAGTCAGAAAAATGGAACTATATTGATAACTTATGTGAAATAATTTTGGAAATTGAAAATCTTCTCAAGAAATCTTAATAAAATATTATTTTTCTCAAAATAATATTTATTTTTCCGCCTAAAATTATCACTAACAATGTCCTAATTATAGTCTTCAGAATATCTTTCCTTCAAAGTGCATACATGTGTTATTCTATATTTGATCAAAATGGTCTTCAATACTTATTTTGTTCTCCCAAAAATGATATCAGACAAAAGATTCAGTTCCTGCAACTTCTGCTGTGGTTGTCTTCAATTCTATTGTGTTCAGCAAGAGCAAGAGTATTCCTCCTTTTGAGCCGAAAGTTGTTTACAATATTCGCGGTTAGTAGGTGTGGCGGAATCTCGAGCTTCCTTATGTATGTATGTTGTCACATGATTTGAAAACTCAGTTTTCACTAGTGGAACGTTTAGATCTTGAATGCGCAAGTTTTTTCATACCACGGATCGGTAGTGATAATACGGAGGATTTTATTGTGTTACCTTCCAACTCTCTTCATGATTGATGCTCAGGCGGCACTCCATGACTGAATTCTATAGCACCGTATTGTATATCACGGTTGTATAACAGAAGTTTGCAATTTAAGTTTTCAATTTAATATGAATCAACTTTGAGTCTATGTGGATCTTCATTGTTCAACGATGATCAAGATGTATACAGAGATATTTAACCAAACTGGGTCGCGGTATAATTTGGTTATTAATTTGGATTGAAGAACATGTTTCTTGGTCATTTTAATAATCGCGAAATATATTCCTGTAACTGCGGGATTCTTCTAGAGTTCTTTCGTGGGCGCTTATAAAAGCTGTATCATTATCAAATAGTGATATTTAAACATCATCGTTTATTGGCATATTGGTGGCATAAGTATATCAAGTTTAAAATAGGAACCAAAAATACTGCTTGGAGAATTCTTGATTTTATCAGCTGTTGTGTGTTTAGAAAGGTACCTTCCCTAATAATACATTTTCGATCAGTGGGTTTGTTAAATAGTGCTGTGTTTTCTTCTAAAACCAAATTGATGATACGGAGTACCTCCAGTCTCTTTTAGTAAAGGAGTCAGCTTGCCAATAAGTAGTTTTTCAGATAGTTTTGACTTTGGACAAACAGATGTATAACCCAATAGGATTCTACTTTCGTTTGATGATTTTCGGGCTTAGGAGTCATGGTAATGACCTTAAATTTAACATTCTGCCTAGTGTTCTGATAGTGTTCAAGGTGTAAAATAATATTAAAAACTAAACTAGTTCTATCTTACTACACTAGGACCACCATCTCTATATAGTGTGTAGTATCAGCACCTTTTAATTTTCCAATATGACCACTAATCTCAACAAATTAATTTTTTTTAAACGAACTATACTGTTGCTCTGCATGTATGTATGTATTTAGCCTTCCGTATTGTCACAATTTCATTAAGAAATTCCTGGAGCATATTTTCTGCTGTATATTTTTTATCTTTGTGATAATTCCTATATTTCGCCTTCTAAATGAACATAGTCCAAATTGGGATTTCTGTTAACTGGTTAACAGAGTTCTGTTAAAATTGGCATTGCTAAGAAATATGGTTTTTGTATGTACTATTTAAATTTAAATTTATTTTCACACACATATGAAAAGTTTGTTTGCGGTATTTCGACGGATTCTTGCACATTTTTTTTAGCGATACGGTTTTCCTTATATTCTAGAAGCTTTCTTAGCTTCTAGAATATAAAGAAAACCGTACTCTCCTTTTTGTAGTTAGAAGCTGTTTCACATCTACGTAGTAAATTCTATTATACCTCACATGTACTATGGTGGAAGAAGCGTGTTGATCAGCCTGAACATTTTTAATAGAGTCATCCATGTCAGCCAGTGTTCTTAACGGCACGTCATCCATGCAATGGGCTTTCTGATATTTTTTACATTTTAACTAATGAAAACTTGTGGCTGTTAATGCTAAATCGGAAATAAGCGATAAAGTATCGTGTTTGACTATGGTAACGACAGTAGTTGACTGTCCTGAAGATACGACTATAGAAGCCTCAACTTCAATCATTCCAGGGGGTTTACTATCTATTGCGATGCGTAAGAAAAATGGTAACTAATGGGATAATTGCTACCTTTTTTCCGTTTACGCAATTTCCTTTCGCATCTAGTTTTTTCACTTTCGCAAATCTGGAATCAGTCTATTCTGTAATACTACAAAAGCGTATGATAAAATCCTTCGTTAAAACTAAATATCTAGCGCTAACAAAATATCGAACGATTCGAACTAGTTTACGCATCGCAATAGAGAGTAACCCCCTAAAAGGTTGGCTCTCCATTTAAAATTACTTTTTAACACGCTTTAGCAATTGTATTAAGGAAAACAAGACTATTCGTGATCCACAGAACGTATGTTTAGCGCTGTAGTCCTTTTTGTTTTCAATTTCGTATGCCCTTTTCTTTTAATTGAATTGCGCTTTATTTCAAATTGCTCCGATATTTTTGTTTCCTTTTCAAAAATTTTATTGGGCCACTTTAGAAATCTCTTATTCTTATTTTAATCTGTCAATATTTTGTTCTTAACATGCAGATAAATGTGAGAATTTAATTGTTTCTTATTTCTAGTTGGTTGCATATTAAAGCACCAACTCTCTTTTAGTAATTTCTTTGATTGTTCTTCTTAACATTTGACAATAATTGTTGAGTGTTGAAGTGTAAATTTATTGATCCTTTTTGTTCTGTCAATGCTCTTGTACTTTTATATTAAATAAATAGGCAAGAGAAGAAATAAAAGAAATTCAATTCAACGATTTTCTTGTTCACACAGAAAATACGTGTGTATGAACAGGATTGAAATCTTTAATTAAAATTTGCATGTTGAAAATATATGAACTATTTGCCGGTTTTACCAATTTTTATTGCAAACAAGGACATGTTGACTTTAATATTCTGCGGGTATGTGTGTATATGATGTGAATAGTTCTAATTTTTTATCTTGTCTCTGGCGTGTTGGTTCAAAAAAAAAAAAAAAAAAAAAAATAATAATAATAATAATAAATCTTAAAAGTAATCCGGCTCCTCTTCTTTAACATTCCAATGCATTGCGAAGAGTATAATATACCATATTTACGAGTATTTCTCCAGTCAAACCCCTGAGAAGATTTTTTTTTTAATTAATCAACAAACACAAACTGCGAAGCTACTTGGCTTATCTGCAGGGACACCCGGAGTCTGCGGCAGGAGTCGAACCTGCGACCTTCGGACTACCAGTCTAGTACACTAGCTACTAGTCTACGAAGGCACTCAATTAATGTCACATAAAATTGGAATCTCGCTTGCACAAAAACTGGTCAAAAAGAGTTCCACTGTCTCAATGTCTCCTCTACATACCGTTCATATGTCCTACTCCGCATCGCCGATCTTTTGTAGATGTGCTTATAAGTTGAAGTGTCCGTCCATACTCGGGCTTTCTTACGCTCAGGAAGCACTTCGTTTTTTACCTTCGTCTGGGCTCGTTCCGCTATTTTATAGCATCCTATTATCGAGTTTTGCCCAACTTTTCAACACAACTATCCTCTGGATTCTATCGCATATGCCAATGTCTTACCTCATTGGTACCAACTAGCAACATATACCAGTATTTACGAGCTATTATTGGGTGGGAAAAGCACAGGGCTACGCATTTGACTTTGTAGTTTCCTTTGTGTATGGATTTCCGGACATTGGCTTTTTGCTGATAACTCCTAAAACTTGTATGTTACTACCGAATCTCTCAAATAACTGGGCTTGCTGCGCACATATAAGAAATAGCGTAAAAGTAAAGGCAGGTTATTATTGCTCGTCTGGGAATGAGGTGCTGTCAATACCTCAGGCTGCACGGGGAATTGGGATCCGCCGATTAGTATTGGTTGTTCTCAGTTCGGGGCTGAACAGAGGCCACAGAGCCCTAGGCTTGTCCCAGACTGTTTATTGGTGAAACCCCTTCGTGGATCACGTGGTGGCTGTAGTTTAAATCCAAAACCTGAAAAGAAATTTGTAGGATGAAATCGGGGGATTTGTGTTAGTGCTAATGGCTGTCTTCCTGCTACCAAGTGTTAGACCTCTAGTTTCTGTTGCTAAACACAAGCCGCTGCTTAAAAGCCGTTGAGATTAGTTAGCTCCAGCTCCATAGTAAGAGGTTTTTTTTTTTTTTTTTTTTTTTTTTTAAATTAATTAACAAACACAAACTGCGAAGCTACTTTCCTTATCTGCAGAGACACCCGGAGTCTGCGGCAGGAGTCGAACCTGCGACCTTCGGACTACCAGTCTAGTACACTAGCTACTAGTCTACGAAGGCACTCAACGTGCGTTAAATCGCACGATCTAGGCGGCCAATTGACCGGCCACAAACGTGAAATAAACTGTTCACCGAACTTGCCTCTCAATTTGGCCATTGTTACGCATGAATTGTGTCATGTGGCATCATCGTGCTGAAACCACATATTAGCCGAGTCCAGCTCTTGTATTTAGGGCAAAAAATCATCGCACGATAGCGCAGTAACGTTCTTGTCTTCGTCGACTTTGAAAAAGTACATCAAGAAATGATATCAAATACAGCAATATGCTTGTTCACGTATCCACGTTGTTGAACACAATTTTCCAATAAAAAAGTGTACGATGCTCTTTCTTAAAAAAGCATGAATTTTTATAATAAAATTCAATAATCTGCAAGCGTTGCTCGTTTGTAAGTCGATTCATGGTTAAATTATAGACCAAACTGAACAGGTTTAACAGTAACATGTTACACGAAAACAGCTGAGCTGCTAAAAACAGTGTTGCCAAAAAGAAAGTTTCTAAAATTTATTTTAAACAATGCGTGAACATACACCAGTTTCAAGTTCGATATTTCTCTAAGTATTTATAATATTTTTGTATTATAAATGTCTTCGTTTTCTTGTACAGAAAACATTAATTTGGCGTCATTCTCTTTGAATATATTGTTTTTATTTAATAATGCCAAAGTTGGACATTTCCAAAGGAGACTTGTGTTGAAAAATAATATGATTTTTTATACGAAAAACTGTGTTTTATTCAAAAAGTCATTTATTGAGTCACCGTCGTATTTATGATGATAATAACTAATCAGTAATTTTTTTCTTAATTTAGTTATTCTTTAATTCCTAGGAAAGTCGAAGGATAACAATTTTCAATAACTTTTGAATAATTTTTTAACTACGACTACTTAAAAATATATATCAGACGCGCGGTTTAAAAAAAATATTGTTTTTTAAAAATCACTTTCTTCCATTGCACTCTACGAAAATTCTCAAAATGCAATTATGTGTAAAATGCATGAAAAAATAATGTAATGAATGAATGTCTGTCTGTCTCGTTACACAAATGGCAGAGCTCACAGGGATATCAACGACGAAGAAGATTTTTTCTCAACTCCATTTAGATTTTTGTTAATGTTCATTTGATTTTATATTCCACATACAAAATGCAAATTTTATTGTGAATTTATTTATTATTTTTTTGTTGCTTTTGCATCCTTAGAGAGATATTTGACAAAATACTGCACCAATATTGTGCGACTTTTGGACTTTTTCTTTTCCAATTCTTCCTTCTTTCCGTAGCAATTTAATGAAATGTACAGCGTCAGTGTATATTATATTTTGCTTTGCACCAATTACTTTTGTTATTTGTTGAGTATACGCGTATTTTATTTAAAAAATAATATAATTTGATGGATTTTAGATTTAACAATGTATGCAAACTTTTCATTTAACTCTTAGTCAATTTAAAAACATTTGATTTAATCAAATATTTGTTGGTTCGTATATAAAAGCTTTTTTCATAAATTTCGTTTGATTTTCAAATGTGTCAATATAAATTTAAGTTTCAATTGCAACGAAACCCACGTTTTCTTTTGATCGATGTCAGATAAGCTAGTGCCAGAGGTCTGCGAGACTAAAATGTTTAGAAACATTGGCTCTAAATCGCCTTAGCAGTGCACTGTAGTCCAGATGACCACTTCCTTTGTTCTCTTTTAATGCATCTGTTATTGCAATCTAGTAGACCATACCAAAGGGTCATTAATTAACTTTTTGTAATAATTTATCACTATAATTGGGAAAAAGATTTTTTGAAGTTTTTACACGCAGTTTAAAAAAAATAAGAAAAATAATTATAATTGTGCATATACTCTGCTCGTATTATTAACAAAAAAAAACACATTTTTTTTTGGGATGTTCGATATCTTTAATGTTTTACATTTTTTTGTTTACATATGCTTTTAAAAAGTTTCTCCACTTTCTAGCATAAAAACTTTCAGAAGTTATATTGGAATATTTTTAAGAAAATATTTTTTTAATACAAATTAAAAAAAAAAAAAAAAATCGAAATAACAATGTTTTAGTAATATCAAGATATCAAGAGCAGATCTCGGAGGAATTGTGCAAATATACAAGGTGGTGCAAAAGTAATGTCACAATTCCAAGTGGTTACCATTTGGCTATAAGTGAAAAAAAGCTTCGTTTTCATAAAAAGTTTATTTGAACAAAGTTTTGAATTGTTGCTGGCGAAATATTTGCCTCCAAATCGGCGATTTCTTCTTCAATCTCAGCTTTCAAAACTTGTAAGGTTCGTGGTTTGTTGTAGTAAGAAAGAGATTCAGTTCATATCTACAAAATGGGACCTAGAAATTGGTGTCTCAAAATCTCCATCGTTGCCTGAGCCGTGTGAGCGTTTGCTCCGTCCTGTAGAAACCAATAATAATCGCAATATAGCAACTTGCAGCAAAAAATCGTTAGCACCTGCCTATAACACTCACCATTTATGGTAACGGTGGTCCCATCGGCATCTTCAAAAAATATGGGGCAATAAGTTTTTCACTGCAGATGCAGCAATAAACAGTCACTTTAAGTAGATACAATTAGAAATATGGGATTCGCTTCCATTGTGATTTTTGATACGAAATTATCCTCTTCCTACATCAAGTTTAACAGAATACAGCAGAGTTACCCTTGTCCGACGTTCAGCAGGCACCAATTTGTCACCAGTTTTCAATTTGTAGGGGAAGATTTTGAAATCTGTTGCAATCAACGTGAGCTGACGGCTAATTGTGTTCATCGTCGTCTCGTTGATGTTTGTGGGTTCTCTCTGACGTCATCGGCAACAGCAGCGATGTTCCCGGTCGAACAAGCGCCCACTTTTTGCGACATCTGCAGTGCATCTGTAGTGGACCCAATTTGCACGAGGTTCTCAGTCAAACTCTTAATTGTTCGAGCACATGGAGCACAATGACGAGGAAAACAAAAAGAAAATTTGTCAGTAAGTAGTAACGACAATTCCACGATCTTGAGGAATTACTGTTATTGCTCCATGGATTATTTGCAACTAATACTCTATACGAGTAAATCTATATCACAAATGTCGAAGCACAGTGACATTGGATAGTCAGCTGCAAAAATGGCAGCCAATTCAAATTATGCCATTACTTTTGCTCCAACTTGTGTAAGGGCTTGGCTTGGATCTAGGGGCGGGTAAAAACTATATTCTACCTGCCCCAAAAAACGAATGAGTTATAAATGTTACAAATTGTAAGTCTAATAAATATCTTATTGAAAACAATTGCGTAGTCCAAGACGGTTTTTAGTTTTGGATTGTTGCGCTATGATGCAAGAGAAGACGTGTGGAAAGTTTTACAAAATTCGGTTACTTTGTATGGGCATAACACTTCCCACTCTTCTAGTCATTATATTGCATTTTCACAGGAGCTTAATCTATGTGGAATATTTTATAAGATTTGGTTAATTAGAAGTAGTTGGATAAGAATATTTACCTTTAATGGGCGTGGCACTGCCTACTTTTCTAATCATAATATTTAATTTTCGTCGAAACTTAATGTGTATGTGTGTATGTGCAGAGTTTCATAAGATTAGGTTAAATAGATGTAGCTGACGAAGAATATTTACTTTGAATGGGCGCACAGTGGCTGAAAAACGTTTTTCATTGGCCAAAATTCTGTAACTTTTGAACCGATCAAAATATTGAAGTAATTCTTTTTTTAATGGATAGATATTTAATTCAGCTTGACTCAGTTTTAATTACATTGAAATTGATTGAGTACTTCTTAAGGACTTCTAGGTCAAAGTTGAACTTTTGATTTTTTTTTAACTTTTGGAGTGAAATATGGGTTTATTTTTTTTATTTGCATATTAAAAAATTTTATATTTTGATCTTAATAATAATTATAATTATTTTTTGTGATAATGGAATTTTTTTAATGTTACACTCAAAAAAATTTTTTACACTCAAAAAAATTTTTTACACTGAAAAAAATTTTTTACACTCAAAAAAATTTTTACACTCAAAAAAAATTTTAAAATTAACTGGAAACAAGGTTTAAATCCACTCCTGTTCTTTCAGATGGTGTTTCTGGATCTGAAAAGAATCTTCGTGCGGTATTGCCATCATTTGTATTGCCTGACCCTTGTTTTGGCTGATCTATAATCAATCCAATTTTGCGATATTCATCTTGAACATGTTTCTTTTTTAAACTTCTTAACTCTTTGTTGGTTTTATTGTTTCTTATGGATCCTGAAGACCCGAAATATAAATCATAATTGATTTTTAGTATATGTTCCATAAGTCGTATTCTTGCATGTAGTGGTGATAATCTAAATTCATATGCATCGGTATTATCTAATGATTTTGTCGGAACTTGGTTTAATTGGGTTTATGCTGCTTGGCATATAATGCAGCTGGATGCAGCCTTCGTGTTAGTCAAAGCCTGACCTACATTTCCATTTATCATTGTAAGGACTAATTGGTAGCTTACTTCAATTTGCTGCCCATCTAACTGTAATTGTAATGGCTAATGGTAGTGTTGCAATTTGGGCCTTGATATCACTAATTTCTTTGTTAATGGCATCACGAGTTTCTTCTTTGAATTCAAATTTGATTGGCCTGCAGTATTTCGTAGAAGATGGTGTCTCATTTTTCCAAATATCCATTGTTTGCATTGTACTAGTCGAAGGCTCTGAATCTTCCAAAATCTTTTTCAATCGCAATGGTACAATTGATACCATGAACATATCCGAGTCCGAAATATTTTCACATACAACTTGTTTGTATTGGTTATGTCCCGAAGAACCATCACATCCCCACTTGCAAAAAAGAATTAGCTTTGTGTTTCCATATTCCTTTAACGCATTTCCTGGTATTGATTGTAGCAAGCGGTCGGCTGTGTGATCAAGTAGAGATTGTAGTTGTACCTCTGCCGAAATTGGTGTGTTTGGTTAGTATCCTTTGATGGAAAACAGTCCATTTTAGTAGCAGTTATGTGATGATATGCTGGATAGATATTTGAGCCATTTCAATCGCACGCAATCTGAGCTTAATATATTGCTGTTTTGTTAATTTCAAATCCAGAAATAAGGCTAATGCCTCCTCATTTGTGCACTGTTTTGCATCGCTCGGAGTTGGTATACTTTTAAGAATTCGTTTTGTTCTCACTGGACTAGCTTTAATAACTTTTTCAATGATATCCACTTTTGTTAATTGGTTCTGTGATCGTAATTGATGTAGGAAAGATTCTTTTATATTTGTACAACCAATTGCATCGTTAACATCTTTAAGTTTCCGCCTCTTAGATTTATCGCTGCAGTTGTCCAATGATTTGCGTGGTCTTCCAACCTTATCTTGCTTTGCTGTTTCTGCAGCGACCACTTCTAAACACTTTTCACTTTTTATATAAAACTTTTGTTTACTGTAGCTAACTTCTTTGTAGCGTTTTTTTAGTACTTTTACAAAATTAGATAATTGCTCTTGTATTTCGGTGCTACACGAATTTAAGCTTAATTTTATTTTAACGTAAGTAAGAACATCTTCCTGGTTTTTATTTCTAAAATACTGTTCGGCCAGTTCTTTATAACCGAAGCTCTCCATATTTTTCTGAATATTTTTATTTGAGTCTGTTATGATTTATCACTTGCAAATATACGTACGTACACGTAAAGGATTAACTTATTGTGTAATCCCTTATTGAATCCGTAGTTTTATATATTTTTAGATACATGTTATTCACACATTGATCTTCAATTTCATAGCAGGTAGTACTTAAATTGAACAAAACTGCACGTGTTATCCAGACCTTAATATCAGGTAAAACTAATTAGTATCTCGCCAATATGGGGTTCTTTTTATCTTTAGTGGTTTAATGTCGCGATTATTATTATAAAATTGTTTATGACTTTGGCTGACCCTAACAGTTATATTAGAAAGAGATCATATGTTTACTGTAGAACCTATTGTGATATTTTTATTACTGATTTTTTGCTGATCAAAACAAAGCCATAAAACCCTTTCGCAGGTATTATATTTAATTATTTTAGTTTTAGGTAGTCTAAAGTAAAAATCATAAACCTTTAGGCAAAAAAGTGAAAATTTAATACACCATTGTATACGAGTAATTATAGGGCTGTTTATATTAGAGTAATTTGATTTTTTTTGGAGTAATTTCATTAAAATTAAAAAAGTGTTCTACCGGCGGGTCGTGGCGGGTGCAAAAGTATATATGGGGTGAAAGAAGACACCTTCGCCTTTCTTCGGGTGGTATACGTTTCTTGTTCCCTTTTGTTCCCTAGAAGTTCTATTCCACTAAAGTTTAAATTTTAGAAAAATATAGTAGTTTCATAAATATTTCATAACACCTCTAATATTAAACGCTAGAGCGGTAACCACTTACAACAACTAAAGACTATAATCCTACCAATATTATAAAAAAGACCGCAGGCCATTATCGACGATAGCTTGCGAGTAGTGACCATTTATTTTTGACAAAAAACTGATAAAAAACACCTTTTACTGAAATAACAAAAAACAGTTGAGTTTGACAGCATGCCACGCCCACAATTATCAATAGTTTAACCTAATTTTTTGGCTACCTTAATATGGATATATTAGCTCCAAAATGGCGTAAAAATTTTAAAAATCGGTGACAAAAAAAAATTTGACTTTTGGCCAATGAAAAACGATTTTCAGCCACTGTGGGGCGTGTCACCCTCCACTTTTCGAATCATAATACTCTGTTATCGCAGGAAGTGAATGATTTTACATTCACTCCTGTTTCGTAAGAATCAATAAAGAACTTCGTTGTAAAATAGTTTTGCCCAAAGTAAGTGGTTGTCTGGACCATAGTGCAATGCTTTAATATAACGAAAAAAGTTTTTTTTGGAAGTTTATTTTTTAAATAAACTTTTTATAACTATCAAATATCATGTATCACTGTTCTAACGTTTTATATTCAATTTCGATTCGATGTTTGCACTTGCCCATGCACGTAGTTCATTTTGTTTTACAATTCTACCATCATTCCCAGCATACTTTTGCAATCGCAGTGCAATGATGTATGTAAATGGCAATCAAACACGTTAGATGTGTGTGTGTGTGTGTGTGTGTGTATGAGTGTGTGTGTGTACGTGTGTTTTACTCTTGTACAGTTTAGTACTCTTATAACTTTTCAATTTATTATTAATGTTTATGGTGTATAGATTTTCATAAATTTTTATTTAAATCATGAAATGGCTTTGAGCTAAATGTCCTTGTTATTTATGAATGACAGTATTTACTTTTTATTGTTGTAATTGTTTTGAAATAGGGTCCTTTTACGTTGTTATTAATGTATAATTAATATTTTAATTGCTGCTATGTTTCTTGAAATGAATTTTTAATGTGCTATTATATGAAATAAATATTTTATAATATAAAATAATTTAAGTATTAATGTTCTAACAACTTAATAGAAATACGAGGGTGGATCATTAAATCCGTTTCTTTCTAAATACAGGACAGCCTTTTTAAAGGATATTTTTCTGTATTAGTTATTCGTTATGTGTTATGCGATAGTCTAGTTTCATTGCTGCTAATACCAGGTCTTCAGCCGCGCTTAAAAAAAAATAAAAAATAAAAATGTATGCCTATAAAAAATTTAAAAAAAGTTATAATTTTAATAAATACACCTTCAGTGTAATAACATTAATGAAACAAATTAATCAAATAATTCATTCAGTAAATTTTGTAATTCAGTAAGAGTGATATCGTTCATTAATATGTATTGATTGCATTTAAATATTTTTCTGGAAAAAGATTTTTTAAGATTTAACTTATTCTTTTTTCATTTTTTTAATGTCTTGTTCACTTTAGCGTCATTTAATTCAATGATTTATAGATCGTTTACTTAAACCAGTATTTTAATTATTAGTCTTTGATTATTCAATGTGGATCATTGTTCCTTCCCAGTGGAATTATTTTTATTTTGCATACATTTAAGTTTTTATTTGTTATCAATCCAAAATAAGTAGACAATACATAAAATGTAAAAAATACTCAAACTTATTTTTAGTTGATCCAAATAATCCAAATACAAGTATCTTTTCAATCAAATGTTGTTTTGACACTGATAGATGTGTTCTGTCCGAAATATTGAGTATCATAGCTCCGCGGATCAAAATTAGTTTTCTTGCGCTTGAACAAGATGTTAGGAAATATTGCACACTTATTTCCAAAGTGAGTGCTGTGCCGCCTAAACTGTGCGTTTGCAAAAAAAAGTTTTGCCTGAAATGAAGCATTCATTCCAAGCACGTCGATTTGCCATTGATTCAACAACTCGTCATTTCACGCAAGAGCATGAAGAGAACTCGGCAATTGAAGCAAATGGCCATCACGCCTTCTCAGTTTGAAACTTACAGAAGCTCCAAGCGTACATCGAATTTGGCTGAAAATCATTTTTTCTGACGAGGCGTGTTTTCATCTCGGTGGTTATGACACCAAACAAAATTGCCGCATCTTGGTACCGGAAAACGCGCACGTCTTTTTTGCTAGCCCATAGAAAGTTGCAGTTTGGCGTGGATTCCCGAGTGGTGTCATCATTGGTCCACATATCTTGAAAATGTTGGAAACGCCATTTCAATCAACGACGACCGCTTCAGAGCCATGACTACGGATTTTTTATGGCCTGAAACAGAAGATATGAAATTTGGTTTCAGTAGGATTGTTCACCATATCACACAATCGATATATTGCGCACTATTTTCGGTAATCATGTTATCAGGCGTCTTGGCGATGTCAAGTGGCCTCCTCGGGACAGCGATTTTTATATACTTCTTGTAGGGTGCCGTGAAAAACCGATGCATTACGAATAATATAGAAACGTGCCCCACACCCTTAAGGTTAATATCTTTCGAATCATTCGTGAAATAGAATTAGAAAACCTCAACATGGTCTTGAAAAATTAGATTGACAATTAATTAAATATTAGTTTTAATATCGAATGTCAAGAATTCTATCCAGAATTAATTAGATTTTAGGTGACGATATGCATTAAATTGTGAACGGAAAATTAAAGTAATTAAACGATTTTTAACTGCATTAAATAATATGGACGTGGGCCACAAACAATGTCTATTCTGCATGAACGACTAAAATGAGGTGCGTAACTGGGTCATCACAATTGCAATGACAACCTAACCAAGTCTAGCATAATCAAGGATATAGTTTCAATTTAGCCACATCTTTCAACATCAATCCACTTATTAGCAAACCCTTTCAATCTGTGTTAACCTTGATTTTTAGGCTGGATAATTATAAAAATTGCCTTGAGTATTGTATGCATGTAAAATAAAATTCAAGCAATTAAAAATATTTGTTCGAGATGCAAAATACGTTTAACTTTTAACAACATTTCATTATTTTGGTGTTTTTGTTGTTGTTGGGGTAATTGAATGTGTAAAGGAAATTTATTTGCAGGTACATATTCATATTGACAAACCCTAATTCACAGTTTATTCTAGCAGCATTCTGCTTTAACAGAGTCGAAGAAATGAAAATTCCGCTCGTGGTATAATAATCGACGATTATCATCAATATTTAAGTGCTTTCAACAATTCGTTGTAAGTGAGTTTTTATTGCGTTTTAATTGCTTCTATCTTGAAAATGCGTACATAAATATAATATTATAAGTCATGCACATGCACATACATGAGTGGATCGATCTGACAGTGCATCAGCCGCATATAAAAATTCCTGCAAAAAAATTAATGGAAAGGAATTAAATCTCTGAAAAGCACAAATTGTTTAATAAGCATATTTAATTTAATTCTTAATTAGTAATATTGTAATAAGTATTTATATGTAAAGTATAATCATATGCTTTTTTACAAATTTTAAATTTAAATGATCTTCGAATCATAGATTGTCATGGACTCTAACCCTACAAGAAATATTTTGAAAATATGTCTGTTCATCATCACTCGACGTTACAGGTGCATACTTCAATTCTAATAACTATGCTTTTTTGTTTAAAACCCAATAAATCGAGTAAAAACTTTTAAACTTTTCAGTAAATATATTATTGTTAATGTTTAAAAAAAATTTCAATGTTGCTAACCCAATCATCAGTGATCTTCAACCGGCTTGTAAGTTCATTTTCGTAAATTTCTATGGCCAATATCATAACTTGACGTTAATTATCGAACAGATAAAGAGTTTTTCATTATTACAAGTCTACTTTAACCTAAAAGTAAGCGATTAGTTAAAGGAATGTTCATCCTACCTGTAACTTTTATCGCGAAATCTAGTAATGACATGTAGCACAAGCAACCACAAGTCACGACATGTATAAGTAACCACAAGTTGCGAGATTTTAATAAAAATTATAAGTTTTATTTTTTCAAGCGTTGCTTATAATAACCACATTTTTAGTTTAAGTTTTCTGTAATTTTCGCACAGTCTTTTTAAATTTTGTTCCTCACTTGCTTTTATATTCGCTGTTGTTTTCATTTTGTAGCGTACACGTAATAGTGTTTTTAGATAGTGTTGTGCAGATTTCTATTTTAGTCGTTAAATTTTGCATTCACCCCTGCTTAAGAAAATACAACTCTGAAAGTATCGAGTAACCACTTTTGAGTATCGAGCCACCAAGAAAATATGCAAATACTCGGTACCCACTGCACAATACTTTGCCAGCACTATGACTAAATAATACATAACAATTACCGTACAACCCGAGAAAATTTATAAGACCATTTGCACACATAAGAGCCGTTCAGTGTCAGTGAAAAGAAAAAATATTCAAATAGAGCTATTAGGACATGTGGGCCGCTTTTTACCTTCAGTGCTGCTCCAGTGTCCGTTCTGGATTATCGTCAACGATAATTTTTCACTCATAAGTTGATGTTATTCTATTGGAACACCGTACAAACTCCGGATGTGTGAAAATTTGTATCACTGATCTGTGTTGATTGGCACTGATGTTGAACTGACACGGAAATGATGTGCATAAATAGATCTTAAAGGACTCGTTTTTCCATCGTTGTTGTAGTAGTGGTACTGCAGTATACTGTACTGTTAGCATGTTTATGCTTATAATACTTAAAAACGGTAGCAAACCGTATTGCAGGGAGCAAAAACATTTTTTAGCAAAAAAAAAAAAAAATTATAATTTAATCAAATCAGAAAAAATAGACAATATATTTCCTTTATTTTTCAATAAAAAATTCATAATTAATATGTTTCAAAATTAAAATTTTTCTCGAAACTAAAGGTTTGGTTATATTTTAAAGTTTTATGCTGGTTTCATATCTTTTCTTCCAATTTTAATTAATTTTTTCGCTTTTTACTCTACCTCGAAAAATATGCTTAAATGATTGTTATTAATTAATTTTTGTTCTTTTCACTTCCAATATAATTAACTTTTTCCAATCGAAGATCGGTTTAAGAATATGTATGTATTTCTATTTGAAACTGAAGTAAGTTTTAATAAAATATTGTTAAAATTTATCGATAATTTTGCTTACTTTTTCAATATGAGTTTTTATTAGGAGTTTTGCTCCTTTTTCAACTTAAATTTTTTTTAAAACATTGCTATTGATTAGAATTTAGCGATTTTCTTGTGAATTTACTTGTTTTAATTTTTTGTGCTTTGATTAATTAAGTCTTTTCTGCGATTTACAATCTTTTTTTTAAGTTTTTTTCTTTGCTTTAGAAATTTTTGTCTATATTAAGGGCTTTTTGCTTTAGTTTAGAACTCATTAATAGTTGCGAAACTGCAATTCATAAAACAAATTTTGTAACCGAAATGAGAAAGATGTACACATCCGCACACTGAAAAAATTTAGTTTATTTTGGGGAAACATAACCAAAACGACAACGCTGTTAAAAAATGTTTGAAAATTTTCTCTTATGATTTTATTTTGTTTCTGTTTTTTTTAATATGAAAATATAACAGCTGTTCAGAAAACAGTTATGGGAATTGAAAATTCTCAAATTTTGTTTGATTTCAATGGTAAGAACAAATAATAAATGCATATAAGAGGGCTTTCATAAAATAGCCGAAAATTATTTCGATGAAAAGTGATAATCTTATAAAAAATGTGTTTGAAATTTCAATGCGTCATTTTGCTTAATAGTTTTTTTCGGAACTTCAAAAATCAACGTGTTCAGTGAATTTGTAAACATGAAAAAGCGGATCACCGTTATATAATTTAATACTTTTATTTGAAAGGTCTCAGTCCAGCCAATATCAAAGTCGATAAAATATTATGTGGCAGAGTTCAAACGAGGTCGTGTGAGCTGCCAAGATCAACAACGTTAGTGATCGACCCATTGAGGTGCCTACACCAGAAAAAGTTAAGAAAATCTACTAAATGGTATTCAATAATCGTCGGCTGAATTGACAGGTTCTTTGAAGTGGTGAAATTGAGAAAAAAGAGCCGCTTTTGGCGAAAAAGAAATTGTTGCTTCATCTAGACATGCACCAGTTCACGCATCCCCTATTGCGATGGCCAAAATTAATGAATTAAAGTTCGAATTGCCTCATTACGTTGCATATTCGCCAGGTTCAGCTCAATCGAGCTTTTTCATAACTGCAAAATCTAAAAAATGCCGCAAACATATTATTTTCTAATGCTGTTGATATGTTTTTGACATATAAACTTTGTTTTTTATAAGTTACTATTAACAGAACGATCAATGTTCATATAAGTGTTTGTAACCTAAATTAAAGAAAAGTTTGTAATATAATAAATAATTTACAAAATTCTTCAAAGACAAATAAAACGATTCTTATGCTGTTCTAAAAACTTTGAAAAATGCACTCAAGTTGCCTGTCCTTAGTCTGTTATTGAAAAAGTCCCCAAAATATCCCCATACTATTTATCATACAAACGACCGATAACTGTCTTACAAATGCCACGTAACAACGTTGTAGGTGGAGTACAATGCAGCAAAATATGCAATTCTCGTTTGTGTAAAAAGCCTGGAAGAATGGAGCAACAACATTGTTTTCGGCTCTTCACGGTACCCCTTGCTTGAATGCTACGGACCCCCAGGGAACCTCATTTGGGAACCACTGACTTAACTGTACTTATTTTTGTTAAAGAAAAACTCTTCTCACGTACGCCTCAATATTTTTTGGAATTCCTATATGAAATTTTGCTTTTTTTTTGGCGTTAAGATAGAAACATTAATTGAAACATTAATCTCTTTTTCATTTTAGGACAATTTTCGATTTAATTTGTGTGGGAATCCTTAAACAAACTTAATTGGGACGCGTTTTCTTCGCAATTTAATTTGTTTAGAGTTAACAACTGACGTTTTACTTTCATATTCATAAGCGAACCATTTTTAATTGTGATTCATTGAATAATTTCAGCCAAGTACTGACTGGTCCTCTTTTCAGTGTTTCATTTTAAATGAAAATGATTTGAATTCATGTGGTAAACAAATCCAATCAAATCAACTGAGTGAATGCGTATCGTTTAGTATAATTTACAATATTTTTCGCTTTCTGTGAAAATCAGTTTGATTTAAATCATTTGATTAAACTCATTTATTGAACTATAATTAACTATTCTAAAGGCTAAAACTCATTCTTTTACAAACTTCCTACAAATATTGCTGGCAATTTACAATCAAAATAAGCAGCAAATAAAGCAAAAAAAGGCAATTCATGAGGCAACGATGCAAAACGTTGTACATAAATTTTTACTTAGTAATTGATACAATCCGTTTATTTGTATAAATATGTGCATCCTTGTCAACACACACACATACACGCATTTAATTATGCAATTTCATGAAGTGTTTACACTACGTGCATCTGTCGTATACTCGTATCATGTCACTTTTTCATATGAAAAGTTTTTAAACAAGTTCGCGTTTTATTCAAACATGACATTGAGCAAATTTGAGTTTTTGTTACTTTGGCGTTAGAAGTCATCTGGTGGCAGCAGCTATTTATGGCCACTTTAAACTTAGTCACCGCTCAAGATTAAACTTAGTTCCACAGTTTGGTTATCTAATCTGAAAATTAACTTTATCTCGCCTTAACTGAGTTTGATTTTGAATTGAAATCTTTCAGTATTATCATACTGAACGACCGAAAATGGCAACGTTCCTGGCAAATGTTAAATGTGTATCGATGCAAATTGGTTTTCTTTTAGAGAAGAAGAACAGAAAGCTCGACTTTCATATTCTGTGTGAAGTGAATTTTTCGTGAGTGTAAAAAAATATAAATGTTTAGAAATATGGTGGGAATCAATAAAATCTTCTTCATCACTGAAACAATTCATTGTCATTTCATTTGCTTAAAATTTTTTGATTATATTATTTCAACAGCTGTTGTATGCATGTGGATGTGTATGCATGTGGATGCGACAGTTTGGATTTAATCCAATGCACCAGCAATGGCCACTTAAATTAGCAAATAATAGTAAATAAACGATGTCAAAATGTAGGTACGTGGATTAAAGTTAATTTAATCTCTGATCTCAAACCCAAAAACTGGCCCCTAATTTGTGCCTTGTTTTCGTGTTGTTTTCAACTTGCAAACTGATTTTGGAATACATATGAAATAACACATGAATAACAGCGTGGAATTCCAAATACATACCGTGTAAACACTCCTTTATTAGGATCTTTTAATCGACCATTATGTAAATATATTGTGCATTTATGCAAGTGCAACTGTTTCTCATGTCATGCATTTAGGTTGCAATACGTACCAATAATAATGTTGTGCTCTATATAATTACCCTGTAATTTACTGAACGAATATCGAACTCTCCACTTTGCAAGTAGGAAAGGGTCTTTTTTTAATTCATCATTGTATTCGTCAGTGTATTTCTAAAGCAAACGTATTAATATAAGAAAATATATTTATGAATATGGGGTATGTTCATAAATGTAGTAAAATTGAGCAAAACAGGGGCAGTGATGACAAATTTCGTTAATGTTGAGTATCCAGCTGTTGTAGCCTTGTAAAACGCTCTGCTCCTGGTAATCATTTGTGAAAAGTTTAGAATCTTGAATTAAAAATCATGAGAATTTGCTTCAGAATTTGATTTAAAAAAATCAGTTACAACAAAAGAGAAGAATGATACCAAAATTATTTTACGTCAACTGAATTCTATCAAAAATATATCATTTTGGTTCACCTACTCTCCCAATTTTTACAAAACAGAAAAACTCACATATTTGATTTTGTGTATAATTATTTTATACGAGTATGTGCTTTATTTTCGCCAAACTATTTTCAAAAGTTTACAAGCCAACCTGTTGCAACAGAAAATAAAATGGTCTGCTACTTACGGAAATTTGCAACATATTACTGGATACATTTGGTTTTAAAGAATGAATAACATTCTATATTTCTTAAATTTATCGAAAAATTAATTGACTCTAAAAACATTTTATAAAATTTAATTTTAATTTTATAAAATTTAGTAAATGTTTATTAAACTTTAGCCACTTTACCATAAAAAATATTTTTAGTTTATTAAAACCTTTTATTAAATCAATTTTGTTTACAAATCAAACATAACTTTTATAAATAGGCTCATAGAAATTTGTCATAAAAATTCAAATTTAATTTTACTAAACGAAATTTAGTGTAGGAAATGATTTACTATCGAATAGATGTCTTAAATTTTAGTTCATACTTTCCCCTACTTTGGTAAAAGTTTCCTAGAATTCGGAAAAAGCCTTCTAAAAGCTATTTCTTAGTTCATCATTAACTGGATTTTAAGAGAAAGTACGAAACAGTAAGTCTTTACTCTTTTCAAAAAATATTTGTACTTGAAACTATGTATTAAAAATTCGTTTTTTGCTTAAAATAAATAATTTCATTATTTATAGTGATTGATTATTTCTATAGTTTTACTATTCCTTATCATATTATGGACTCAAAAAACGAATAAAAAATTATAGGTTCTTGCGTAATGGATACAAATCTTCTTCAATGAAAAAATTGTTCAGATGGAAAAATGCTGGGAATTTACGAAATTGAATTTAAGAAAAATTAATGAATTCGAGTGTGAGTCCGTAATATAAAGAAATTCTGATGTGTAGGTAAACTCTTCATGTTATTGTGAATTTAAGAGACAAAAAAAAAAAAAACAAAAACAAAAAATTAACTAGAATTTAGAAAATTTTTCTCAATTTTATTGTATGGTGTTTGGTATGTGATTGCGAAAAATGACGTCTTAAGAATTGCGAATCGGTTTGAAATTTTTTAACCGCGCACCCCTAAATATCTTTTAATTTGTTAAAATTAATTGATACAATACTTATCAAAAGTCCGTCACGACTTCCCACCAAGGTGACTCGAATGTGAAAGTTGAAATTTTCTATGACTCTTCTTTACATAAAGGTTTACTGGAATAGATTTCATTATACCTCAATGAGGTGAAACGAAAATGATCATATATGTGTAAAATACGCATTGCAACGTTAGCTGTATGGCCTTCAATGTAGACTACGTCTCTATTTGAACATTATTTCTGCAAATGTAAAGAAACCACATTGTTGATGCAATCATATTTGCAAACTAGGGATAATGTTTCTCAGGCAAGGTCCATTCGATTAGCGATTATTTTACGTTGGCACACTTGTCTTGATCATATGTTTTTAGTTGAGTTTATTTGTGTTTAGTTTAGTTTGTTTTTGAGAGATATAACAGTTTGACGCGTTTTGCTTGTTCGGTGGTATTCTGCTGTGAAAAAATGGATCAAAGAATTGCATTAAATTTTGTGTAAAAAATGAAATTAAATGCTCAAAAGCACTTGAAATGTTGAGATTGGTATATGGTACTCTGAGTAAGAAAAATGTTTACAAGTGGTACAATCTTTTCAAAGACGACACTCGTCCTGGAAGCTCCATCATATTAAAATCCGATGAAAATATTGAAAAAAGTAAAGAAAATTGTTGTGGAGAATCATTGAATCACTATTAGAGAAGCTGCAGAAGACGTTGGCATATCCGTTGGCTCATGCCATAAATTTTTTTTCGCAAATTTTGGGCATGAAACGTGTGCTAACGAAGCTGCTTCCGAAATCGCTGAATTTTGAACAAAAGAACCGTCGCATGGGGATCGCTCAGAAAAATATTGAATGCCGTTAATGACAATTCAGATTTGCTTAAAAGAGTCATTACTGGTGACGAATCATGGGACATCGAAACCAAAGTCCGATTGTCCCAACGGAAGAGCCAAGGAGATCAAAATCAAAAAAGCGCGCCAAGTTTAATCAAATTTCAAGGTTTTCCTCACTGTTTTCTTCGATTACCATAGCGTAGTGCATCACGAGTTCTTGCCACGGTTAATAAGGAGTGTTATCTTGAAGTTATCCGCCGCTTGCGAGAAGCAATACGAAAAAAAAACGTCCGGAATTGTGGTAAAATAATTCATGGCTTTGCCATCACGATAATGCATCTGCTCACTCGTCATTGCTTGTTCGTAATTTTTTGGCCGAAAACACCGCAATCATGGCTCAGTCACCGTATTCGTTTTGCGTCGATTGAGGAGATAAAAACTGAATAGCTGAGAGAGCTTAAGGCCATACTGACACAAATGTATTATATCTAAGGGGAAATACTTTAAAGGGGACAAAATAGAAATTGATGAATAAATAAATATTTTTTAGAACAATTAAAGTTCACCTTTTCTATTGAACAGACCTCGTATGTATGTTCCAATGTTTTTAACATAATTTTTTTATTTTCTGCCTTAATAATTTTTTAGACTATTTTCTTGGCACTTTCAGAAAGATAAATTTTCAACAGAAATATGTACTTTGTTGCGACAAAAATGTTATTTCTTAGAACGAACACAAAATGATTGTAAGGATCATTTATTAATCATATTTTGCCTTCGCATGTATTGAGCATATCGTTAATGACACAATCAATAACGATATCGATTACTTACTTGCGTACAATAAAGTGGCACTTGTATATTGCAGTTGCGGGCAGTTGATGAACTATCTAAAATGAGAAGCAAGCGAACTAGCGGGTACTTGTGCGTCAGTTGCAACTCATTTTAGTATTTCAAGTTTTATTATTCAAAATGCATTTTACCTTAAACATCAAAACATTAAATCCTGCATTTGATGTTTGTCATCTTGGGTCTCAATGACTATGATGATTTTGCATTTGTGTGGGTGTGTCCTTAATGTTTGCATACTTGAATATCTATTTTTGCCTTAACGTTATTGCTACTATTATAGTTGTGTTGAACTAGTTTTGTGATTAGCAATAGACTATTTACATAATATTTGTTAAAAAAATTCCAACAAAACTCTTATAATTTTATATGATCGTTTTTATTTATAATGCGAATGTTTTTATTTGTATGCAAATTTTTAGTTTTTTGGAATGATACCGATTGAATAATTAAATTGAAAGTGATTTAGTTCATGTTTTAGGAATACTGTTAAATTTTTTACGTAATGGTAAATGCGTTTCATTTCAATGTCCTCAATATGGTTGCAAATTAAATAAATGCATCAATTTGATGGATGAAAATATTCCACTGAAAATTTCAATACATATTCTATATTGATAAATACTAAAAAGTTCCATTTGCAAGCAAAACTTTATTAGAACTTTATTAGTTCACATTAACATGCATTTTATATTCCAATAATAAATGACAGAATAAGGCTTTAAAAATGAGACACAAACTTTTAATTTTGTACGAAATCCTTACATCCTAATTAAAGGGAAATGGAAGACACTCAGAACAGTGCGTTTCCAAATAAATGCCGGTATTCTGAGTACGACTTTTTAAGAAATTTATCAAAACATACTTGATAGATTTTAAAATTGTTTCAAATTAATTACAATATTATATTATACCCTATTGTATTATATATTATATTACCATATTATATATTTATAATCATTTAATAACGTTCTTTTATACTCGAATGTTATAGCCTACTATGATTAGATATTTTGTTATAATTCACATTGAATTCTCATATTGTTTTTGAATTGTATGACATAAACATCCGAGGTAGAATGCTTTCAAACTGCTTAAACTTCACTGACGATTTGGTTTAGCGACCAATGAAATGTCGGCATATGAAGAGCTAAAGCCACAACAAACAATGCATTTTGCAAAAGCTCTAATTGTTTTAACGAATAGTTGGCGAGGATATGCCGAATAATAAATTTCAATATTTTTTTTTTCATATTTATTTTTAATGCCTACTATATACTTAAGGTGTTACTTCTTTGTGAAATTGACAGGGTAGATAGGACGGGCAGTGAAATTAGAAGACAGAGAGAGAGAGAGAGAGAGATAGAGATAGAATTTTATAATTTCTGTTTTACAACTCAGCTGTTCCGCGTTTTTAAATTTTTCTCAGAATTTCAAATTTTTACTTTGTGCAAATATAAATAAAAATTATCCTCAAAAGCATGTTGCGATGTTTGCCGGAAGTGTATTCATCACAATAATATAATAAACCAAAAATTTTTATACGTTTATTTGAAATAAATTTGTGTATGTACCAGAGAATGACAACGAGACACTAATTAATACATCGCTAGTTCAAGTTGGCATTATACTTATACACACTTGATTCCTACCAGGTTCCACTATAGAATCTATATGTGTAAACAACAAGGAATATTATGTAGTGCAAATGAAATTGCGATACAAAATGTAACACGAATTCGCGGTATAACTGGTTAGTATACTATAAGTATATCGCATATTCATTTTATGACTGGTGGTAAATTATAAGGTTTGATAAGTGTTTGTCATTCCGTTTGTAATTTCTATAATAATCATTTGCCACTCTGGGTCCTTATAGGTAGAACAGCCGTCCGTCTTGACCTGTCTGGAACGACATTTGGCTGATACACATCTATATAATTGTCATTTCAATATCGACATCAGCCAGATGGCATTCCGAACAGGGGAAGACGGACATACGGATGTCGCTGTCGATATTCGACTTGAACTTCTTTCGCTAAAGGGTACTGATGAATTGGTTAGCGCCAATGAAATGCACGCATATGCTCAGCTAAGGCAACAACAAATAATAAAACATTAAATAGTTAAATTTGATATATGTATATTTTTGATGAGCTTAGAAACTTAAAAAAAATTGTACTGGCTTTGATTTTATGGCAACATTAGTCAACCATCTTCCGCCATATGAGCCCAAACTGAATAAATGAGTGATTGAACGAAGTGAGCGATTGAGCTAATTTAGCGATTGCGTTAGAAGAGCAGTTGACATAAACAAACGATGAACGTTGATCTGAACGATAAAAGTCCCTCATTAAAATAATCATTTTTATATACATTCATACATATATACATGTATGTATGTAGAAAAAATATAAATTTTTTAAGTTGTTTACTTAAGATTCCTTACAAAATCTTTTATCGTGCGCTTTTCTTAAGGCTTAATGCTTAAGGTAACTTTAGCAACTCTGCGAATACACGTAATCAAATGTGCACAACTATAATTTACTTATGAAGCTTTTCATCAAGTTTGGCCAAATTTAATTTAAAATATTAAAATGCATACGTGTATTTATGATAAAAGGGATGATTTTTATTATAAGCTGAATGTGAAGGAGAAGACGTGGAAACGAATTTCAGAAAAGTTTATCAAAAGTATACGTATGCATTTATTTTATAGCAAATTTCAGTTTATAAATTTTTTCATTTCTCATTAACTAAAAATGCGATAACGTTTTGGCAAGGAAATGAAGAGGCTGAAAACTTACTCAGTAAGTGGAATGTCCTATTTGGACGAGTGGAAGCTTCTGCAGTGCTTAATGTTTTTAAAATACTTCTTCGCACCGCGCGGTGTGGGGGGACACAAAACATTTTGTTCCTTATAATTATAATTATTTTTAAATACTTTTTGGCTTGTTCTTCGCAAAACATCTGGCTCCAAATTGGTGATTACATTTTCAATTTCAGCTTTCACGACTTGCAAAGTGCGTGGTTTGTCGTGGTAACTGTGAGATTTTAAAAACCCCCAAACGTCTGGTGCTGTTAGATCTGGCGATCTCCACAAACAGTTCAAATATCTAAAATTATATATAACTCGATGTAGAAATTGGTGTCTCAAAATCTCAACTGTTGCGCGAGCTGTGTGAGTGATTGCTCCGTCCCGTTGAAACCAACAATAATCGAGATGCAATGCTGCAAAAAAATACTCGTTTAACATCTGCCTGTAACGCTCACCACTTACGCCCTCTTTGGGGGAATATTTTCAAAATCTTCCCCAACATTCGTTTTAAAGAACTTCTGCTGATGCCTAATTGTGTGCATCGTCGATTCGTTAATATTTGTGAGTTCTTTTTGACGTTGTCAGGAACAGCTTTGACTTTTCTCGGTCGAACGAGCAACACGAGTCCAGCCACATCTCACGGCATCTCTAGTGGACCCAGTTTTCACGAGGCGCTCAGCCAAACGCTTAATTGATCGAGCACATCGATCGTGAGGACCATGAAGGCGACGTTTAAACAACAGACAGAAAATTTGTCAAATAAACAGTAGCATAAATTCCACGTTCTTGAGTTGTACATCGCTCCATATTCTTAGTGTTAATAATTCTCTATATATCTACATTATAATTGTCAAAGAACAGTGACATTTGGGACCATATGCATGAAGTTATGACATTACTTTTAAGCCACATTGTATAAAAAATTTTTAATTTAACGAAAATTGTTCATATCATTAAAGCATCTAATTGAAAAATATGTTATTACATATACACTTTATTTACATTCGCCCCACATATATTTTATTTCCTTGTTTTCCACACAAATCTTGACCGTATACCATTCATTCAACAGCTGCACTTCATCACCACAATATTTTAATTTTTATTTTTAAACAAAAAAATTACTAAGAAGAACTCCATTTCATTTATAGTACGTGTATGTTTTATTTTAAATAAAATTAATTAATTCATAATAGTTGTGCTGCATTTAGATTCTATTTTCCGCTTCTTTAACTTTTTTTGTGATCCTTAAAAAATATACATATCTTCTATATAATGTTTGTTTTGCACAAAATTACCAGGATAATATTACAGTTTGAAGTAATTAAATAGCACATCCCATTTAGAGAACTTACATATTATGAAAGTGAAGCAATTTTTTTGCAAATTTTTTCTATAACATTATTTTCATGGATTAATGAAATTATGAGTGTATTGTACTACGCTGGTAGATCAATTTATCTGTAATCTTTTCAATAATTTGAGAGAAGCAAAGGAAAATTATTTTCAACGAAAAAAAAAACATTTCTCAGGATATTTAACACAGAAAAAAAGGAAAGAGGGAACGTTTGGCAATTCTGAGGAGGTCTGTGTGGAGGATCATTGCAAATGATCCGGACTGCTTTAATTTCGGATCACAGTATATATATTGATTGATTTCTATATTGTATCACTATATTTTTGAACTTTTTATAACAATTTGATTAAAATATTATTCATATATATATAATATATATCATCTTCAAGAAATTTTTTAAAATAAAAAGACCTCGAGTTTGAATAACATTTCAATCAAATTGATTTCTATTTGACAGTGTTTGAATTAACCAATTTAATCGTTACTTTTAAGCTTAAGGTCCCCTTCTTTAAATTTTATTTATAAATATTTCGCTACTCTTCGATTGTCATCTTCAGGGCATTTGTTTATTTTATCTGTTTTTTAAGTCATAGTTATGTAATTTATGACACGGGCGCAGTCAAACCAAGGGCTGCGCTTATCATGAAAACCGATATTAATTACTTGTTTTTACAGAATTTATGGATATCGACAGTGCAGTGGTGCTAGTCGAGTTGGATTCCAATGGAAGCAGAATAGAGGTTATTATTGCACCAGCTCTGAAAATTAAGGGAGTAGTGGACTATTGTAAATACCATAGAAAGACCCTCAGCATTGCCTGTGATGCAAATGCCCACAATATAGTATGGGGAAGCACGGACACAAATAAAAGAGGTTAGTCACTCCTAGAATACCTGCTACTTACTAACATGGGCATTGCAAATAGGGGGAATAGCCCAACGTTTTGCAATGCCATTAGGGAAGAGGTTCTCGATCTGACCCTCATAACTAACAAATCTCTTGATATGATCAGTGATTGGAATGTCTCTGAAGAGGACTCCATGTCGGATCATAAACACATCCTTTTTGAAGTTAGGGGATTGGTGAAGAGTCGATCGCTCTACAGAAACCCCAGGGCAACAGATTGGATAAGATACTCGCAGGATCTACAGTCTAAGATCACTGGAAGCACATTTTCCATTACATCACCTAAGGCATTGGATGCATCAGTCGAGGGACTAACTGATGCAATCATATCCTCATTCCAAGACAACTGCCCTGTCAAATTAAATTCCTCCACGAAGAGGGTACCTTGGTGGAACAGGAATCTTGGGAAACTGCGAAGGAAGGCAAGACTGGAATTCAACGGAGCCAAACAATTGGGAAGGGTACAGAGATCCCCTAACCACTTATAACAGGGAGCTAAGCAAGTTCAAGGGAAAGTCATGGACACTTTTCTGTGAAGATCTCAAGGACGTCCCAGCAACAACCCTTTCGAAGGGGGCACGAATCCGATAGGCACGCTGAAAATACTTTCAAAGGATTTGGAGAGCGGTAGGGGCCATATTCATACCCAAGGGTGAAAACAGACCCCCATAATCTCCTAAGTCCTACAGACCAATTACTCTTTCATCTTTTATGTTGGAGACGATTGAGAAACTATTGGACTACTTTCCATGAGACCTCTGCATAGAATCCAATGTGCCTACCAGTCACTGCGGTTAAGGGATGCCCACAGGGCGGGGTATTATCTCCCCTTCTATGGTCTGTATTGGTAGATGACCTGATCGGGCTACTTAACCGGAGGGGGCACAGGATCATAGGCTGTGCTGACGATATCTCCGTAATAATCAGGGGGAAACATGCAGGGACGATTGCGGACCAGATGCAAGACGCCCTGGACAAGATGTATGAATTGTGCACTTCGGAAGGGCTATCTGTTAACCTAGCGAAGACGATCATTGTACCATTTACCAGGAAAAGGGTGATTAATATACCCAGTCTTTGGATGGGTGGCATCGAGATAGTTCCCAAGGAGAGGGTGAAATATCTGGGTCTCGTCTTGGATATGAAACTCACCTGGGAACGGCACCTCCAGTCAGTACTGGGCAAGGCCACGAGAAGCCTTTGGACAGCGAGACAACAACTTGGTAGATCCTGTGGTCGGAGCACAAAATGACCTTCTGGATATCTATCCAGATGGTGAGACCAACCATACTGTATGGGGCTCTGGTATGGTGGAGCAAGACTGAGCAACGGACAGCCATATCGAGACTGTGCAGGTTACAAAGATTTGCATGTCTATGCGTCACAGGCGCCATGAAATCAACCCCAACGTTGGGTATGGAAGCTCTACTGAACCTTGCACCGCTCAATTGCACGGGAAGGAGAACCTTAGCGCGGGCAAACTTACTGATCATCTGGCTATCCTCAGGGGAATCTGGCATATACTTGATATGTCTCAGGCGGGCGACCATATGGACCCGGTATACTGTTTCGGCAGGAAATACTGGGTCCTCTTCCCTACAAGGGAAGAATGGTGCGCAAACCCAGGATAGCTAAGAGATGGATCGCAAATGTGGTATACGTATGGTTCAAAACCGCTCCAAGGAGTTGGGGCGGGAATAGTTGGGCGCAGAGAACACAGGCCTATAACATTGAGCAGGGATACGACAATTTTCCAGGCGGAACTTTACGCGATAGTGGAAACTGTGGGGATCCTATCCGAGAGAGGACAGAGGGGAATACGGGTTAAGATGTTCTCGGAGAGCCAATCGGTTCTTAGGGCTCTGAGCGGCTGTACGTACAGGTCCTGATTATTACTGGAATGCCACAGCAGGCTCAATGACCTGGCGACTTAAAATCAGATTACTCTGATATGGGTACCAGGACAACAGGGGCATGCCGGGAATGAGATGGCGGACATCTGTGCGACGAGAGGGGCTGAGGGGAACTTCATTAGACCCACCCCATCTTTTGGGTTCAACAAAAGTCTCCTTAAGGGGGAGATTTCGAAATGGACATCGTCCAGGATTGCACAACATTGGAATGACATCAGTGGGTTAGGTCACTCCAAAAAATTCGTATGCTTTGACGCTGGGAGGGCGCATCTGGCTCTAAGAGTGGACAGGAAAAGCCTACGAACGCTGGTAGGGGCGCTCAAAGGCCATTACACCTGCAAAGCCCACCTATACAGAATGGGCTTATCTGACACGGGCATCTGGTGATTTTGCGGTGAGGAGGAGAAGTCGATGGAACACTTGATAGCAAAATGTGGGGCATTGGGCCACAGAAGACATAGGATTCTACATGAATATACGCTGAGTGAAGAGGATCTGCTAACTCCATTGAAGGAGCTCATCCTATTTGCGAACGTATTGTACGGTTAGGGACAGGGGAAGCACAATATATCAACAATGGTCGCAGTGCAAATGGCCACCCTGGGCCAAACCCCCATTACATTGCATTATGTAATAGATATTTTTATGTTACAATAAAAAAGTAAACTCAGATTTAGACGAGGTAAAAGCTGGAATATCACAGGCGGAGTGTAATTGGTTGGCCTTATTTGCATCAGATGTACCATCAAGGGAAGTTTGTTACCGTCGCCACATGTGCAGATGATACTGGCTTCAAATCTCATTCAGAATCACTTGAGTAATATATCTATATAGTTGAAGAAATACAATGTGTCAATAGTGAATATTAAAAAAGGCGTTTGTCCACCAAAATTTTTGTATGGTGAACTAATACCACATTCCGTTTGTATCTTGGAATAAATTTGAATAGAAGACCTAAATTAAATCAAAACAGAACAAATAAATATAAAAAAAAGGAATGTTGAAATATTTAGTTTCGAAGACAAAATCGATCCTCAAACCGATATAGACATATGGATTTGATCAATGGGATACCGCGAGCAAATCCGATAATGAAATATTTCAACGCTATCAATCTAAGATATTAAGAATGCTTACAAAAACTCCCTGGTGTATGACCCATCATAAAGATTTATCTAAACAAAAAAAAAAAAAAAAAAAAAAAAATACTTTGATAGACTGTAATCACAGCAATCTGTTTGCTATTACTTTATTGGATAATAGCGTAAAAATCGTGCCTTAATCGCAAAAAGAAGCTTAAAGGACAAACGCATAATTTTACAGGAGAATTGTTTTCATTAACTGCCTTTGCACTAAATTGTATGACTACTGCGAAATTGATTTTGCTCTAAGATTTGTGATGTCACTTTAAACAATTATGAAACTTTATAATTTAATTGTAATTATATTAATTTTTTATTTATTTAAATGTCATAAAATAATTAACTACAGTTTGACGCCAGCATTTCACATTGAATTACCCTAAACTTGTTAGTTATTATTTGTAGGACTTATGATGATCCATTTCAAAGAAATTTACCAACTTCTGGTAACATCTTCCGTGTGTTGCTTGAAATTCCTGTGAAATTTTGACTGCGTGTTGGGAACGGACTAAAAATGCCATACAACATTAAGAGGATAAAAAGAAACACAAACCCACATTTTAAAGTGTTTTTGCCCTCATTCTTTTACTATACTTCTGTATGTTGTATGTATTGCATTCACACATGTACAGTTGTATGTTGTAAATAATTTTCATTTTTATTTAAAGAAAAAATAGAATTTTTTTTAATTTTTTGCGATTTTTATCTGGAAGGAGAAGTTTTTTTGATTTTATATGTTCGCAATTTTTGTTCTTTATGACAAGAGCTACAAGTTTGCCTCAGAGAGTAAATCGAAATTCGGAACGGTTTGCAAGATATGAGCCCGAGAAAATGATCACTTTTTTGCGAAAATGATACCGAGGCCCCAAATCTTTGGCGGCCCATAAAAAAAAATTGCATGACTTTGGGAAAAATTGGGAGACACGGGTCTTTTTTTTAGTCTTTTATCACGTAGTGGTGTCCGTATATGGTTATTTTGCCACGACTTAAAAAATTACACACAGTGTAATTAAATGAAATAACGAGAGTAAATTGTGAGTGAAACCTTAAATAATGATGAATATTGTTTATTTTAAAAATATTCTGATTTTTTTTTCATACAGTCATACATTGTTTGCATACACCGTTTCTTTGAGAACTCTTTTGGAAACTTATTAAAGCTGTGAATATTATTGTGGAAGGTATTTAAACAGCAGTTTAACAAAATGAATTGAACCCTTGCGATAATATTGCTCGTCTGTAGGAGTCAAATTATAGAATATTCTTATTTGAAAATAGATTTCTAATCATGCTCATTGTAAGTTTGTTTTTGTAACATTCTTTAAGCTTTTGAATGCAATTAAACAATTAGTTTTTCAATTATTTTTTATAAAATTTCTTTCATCAATTGTCTTACTATTTTTTAAATTTATTGTTTGTGACTTTGCCCTTTGTTGTTGGAATTCTTGCTTATTTTCTTACATATATACTCATCTTTGCCTAATCCAATGAAAATTGCAGCTTGAATATGGAGTGATTTTCAAAGGGCTGAAAAATTAAAGGGAAAGGAAGACACAGGTAGGAGGAGAGATAGTCCTATTTTCAAATCAAATTTGATGGGAGATAACGAAAGTAGAAATTATTAAATAAAAATTAAAAAATAAATATTAAAGTAAAATAAATAAATAAAAAAGTAGAAATAAATAATAACTAAATAAAAAAGTATAAATAAATATATAAAAAGTAAAAATCAATAATAAAAATAGATTTAAATAAAGAAATAGATAATAAACTGCAAATAAATGAATTAAAAACTTAAAAATAAATAAACAAAAAATAAAATTAAAAACAATTAGAGCTTTTGCAATATGCATTATTTGTTGTGGCTTTAGCTCTTCATAAAGCTACAACAAACAATGCATTTTGCAAAAGCTATAATTGTTTTTAACGATTAGTTGGTGAGAGTATCCCAAATAATAAATTTCAATATTAAGTATTTAAAAAATAAAATTAATAAAAATTTATAATAGATAAAAAAATAACAGAGATAAATACAAATAAAAATAAATAAATATAAGAAATATAAAAAATTATAATTAAAAAAAATTCATTGGAATCTTGATTTGGCTGAACAATTATTTCAGTGCTCGTTCATCTGTCTGACATTTTCTAATATTCATGCGAAAATTAAATATTCCGAGAATTAGCGTGGCTTCTTCAAGTACACATTTGTCAGGAAGCTGTTGCATATTACATTTTTAATGCGGCTTATATGATCCCACAAAAGCCTTGTTAACCTACCATCGTATGTATTTGAACGATTCTTCGCATTTCGTCACAATATGGTATAAATATCTCAAACAAACTCTCACTTCTGTTACTTTAAGTTTTAATAAAGAAATCAGTGTTATGTTCATGTACTTAACACGCACTTTCTTGGACTTGCAACAATCGTTAAAGCAGCAAAAATAAATGGAAAAAATTTTAAGTGTAAAAGAACAACTTGCAACAATATTTTCTTCCTTAAGTGCAAAACTTTTGACATGTTTTGTTGTCTTCGTAATTGTAATTGTTATTCCAACTGGTGCTGTCGTTGTCTTGTCACTCATATCCTGTGCAGGAACTTTCGTTTGTTTGTCTTTTCTCCATCAGTGTGAGTTTAAAAGAAAACTTTTCTTTAAGAATCTACTTGAAGTGATGTTGTTTCCTTATTCCCTGAATATGTGCTTGAATATCTTGGCATTAAACTGCAGTTAGTGACACAAGTAGATGGGTGGTTGGATTAAAGAAACAAAAACAAGAAAAGCTAAAAGAAAATCTTAAGTTCCTCTTGGGAATTTGTTGGTCTTTAGTATGTTTTGTTAATTGTCCTGCGGCAACAATTTGCTGGAATTTTTTAATGTTCTTATGAGTTGATTTTATTTATAAAAATATAAACGCTGTTAAATATGTGTGAATAATTTTTTTAAAACAATTTAATTATTTATAAGTGGTTGTAATAATAAGTATATTTTCTGCAGGGAAGTTGGCAAAACTATATGAATGAAAAAATATATACAGGCTTAACCCTACAACAGATACATTTTTTTAAATATATTTCTGTAAGAAATTTTTTGCTTTTTAAAATTCACACCCTCTAACAAATTTCTTAAGTGAGACTTATTCTTAAGCCGAAAGTTCACTCCGCACATTCTATACTTTTTATGTTACGCAACTGTTAAAAAATGGAATCAATTTAGTTATGCGAAAAGTAGGTCCAATTTCATCTGTTATAGCCATAGCCCGGAATGATAAATTTATGTTAATTTCAATGCTTCAAAAGCGTTGTGTGTAACAGGAAATGCAGGAATGTTATTCTTCCATGGACATATATTCGTAAATATCTAACTATATATCAATACTGGTACTTATGGAGATTATCAGCAGAGTTTTAAAATTTTATTTAAAAAAAATCAATGCATAAAAGTTAATACATCCAACACTATCTGAGGCAGGTGATGCAAACATCAAGCTTTAGTCTTTTCTTTTGGCTTAGTAACAACATTGAAGCTGAAGGCGACAGACGACGTCAATCTTACCCATCAATTTTAACCTTTATGTGACTTTCTTAGCATAAAGACATACAATTTCTCATCGGCAAATCCTTAAAAACATGATTTTCGTATATTAACAGATATAGAAAGATGGAAAGTGATGAGTAAAAGAAAAATATTGTAAAAGGACGGGCCAATTAGTCCATGACTTTTTCAACGAATTACAGGTTTTCGGATAAAAAATCATTTGATTTTTAAACATAGTCTCCTTTGAGCCCTATACGCTTTGTCCAACGTTTCTAAAAAATTTTTTATCCCTTCAAAAAAATAAGATATGTCGAGGTCATCAACACAGGTATTTGTTTGTGAGATGATTTCATTGTTGGAGTTAAATTGTTTTGCCCTTTTAAAGGTAGTCAAACGGCGCCCATGACTTTATTGGCTGATAAACTCACCTGCATCTTTGACGCCGACTTACCCCGACAAATACACTGATTTGACTGCTGGTTGGTCTCTGCTGTGTTGTGGTGGATCCACGGTTACGAAACGGCACAAAGTGGCTGTTGAGTAACTCTTGAGAAGGTATCTACGATTGCGTTTGTGATCGGAGTAATGCTTTTTCCCCCAAAAATAATGCTTAATGACCACACGAAACTCATTTTTTATACTTTCTCCACAAATCGCGTGGTAGTCTGCTTTTAAAGGTTGTCAAACACAAACTAAATGACGCATTTTGTTAAAATTTTGACAACAACAAAAATATAGATGTCCGTCGTCAGTAGCAGTGTTTCAGATCAGAGGCAGGAAATTCAAAAATTCGCAGACTTATTGGAATAACAAAAAAGGAATATTTTATGTGCTTGTGATCGTTTTTATATAGAAAAACAGATTTTCAAAACGGGAACAGATTTTTAGAAGTAATTTGGGTTGAAGTTCAATAAAAATTTTGTCAACTTAATTTCCTAGAGAGATGAAAGGATGAGATGATTTTTTTATGGAACTAATGAAAATGTGGTTTCTTGGGAATGACTTTTTCACTGGTTATTAAATATACCCGCCATAAGAACACAGAAAGGAGTTTATTTCAACCATGGTTTAAAAATTAAGTGGCTTTAACCCCTTTAAAAAAATCCATCCAAGAAACCCCTGACCTCCTTACTTTCTGCAAAAGGGTAGCCAGCACCCCCTGCGAAAAAAAGGTATTAATCAAAGATTGGCAAGGTTCCTCCTCACCACTACATCAAATACACGGAGGGCAGTCCCATTATCCTAGGAGCTGCTACAGCAGACCAGTCCATCCACTTAACAAAACTGATACAAGGCAAAATTAACAATACGAAAACAACTGCAATAACTCGTGTAAGATGGAGATGCTCTGTGGAAGCCAAATGCTCCCAAGAGGGTTAGTGGAGAAAAAAATATAAGATTTGATGAATTCTTTACATTTCTTCTAACTTTTTAACAAGAAACATTTTTCTTTATGAAATTTTTGTATATTCCCAATTTAAAAATGTTTCATCAACATATTCGTAGATGATGTTTTATTTAGTTTGTTTTCAATAGACGAATTTGTTTAGAAATTCTATTATTCTGTGGAAAGATAACTACAATAGGAAGAATAGAAAAACTATCAAAATTCTTATTTATCTATTTTTCTTTATATTCTAGTTTTCGAATGTATTGGATTTGTGAACATAAATGATTTTAATACAGATGAAAATCCTATTGTTTATTATGCAGTTATTGATGACTTTTTCTTTTTGAATACACTTTGCACACTTCGATAATATACCCAGCGAACAGAAACTGCAAGGCGTTAGAAACCACTTTTTCATTGCTTCCAAAAATCCATCAGATTATTTGTTCAACTTCCTTCGAAGTCTAATTGCTGGAAATTTGATTAAAAATTCTAATTTTGCTTTTTTTCTTAATAAAATATTCATTTCCTCAAATCTACATAAAAATATTAATTTTCTTCAGTTAATGATTGATGAAACCATATTCACATAAGAAAGAAATCGAGGTTTAAAATTTATTACCGGGGTAAATAACCAATCGTAATTAATATAAAATTAAAAAAAAAACATTGTTATTTTTATCCATATCGGTGATTCCCATTCCAAGCCAATGTTAAAATCATTATAAATGATTCCAGTTTATACTACTCCCGCGCAATTTAGCCATCTTTCATCCCTTTTGGCCAGAAGAGAAGTATTTACAAGTTGGTGCAAAAGCATTGTCATAATTGGAACTGGCTGCCATTTCGTAATAAATTAAAAAGTATAGAAGTCTAAATTTGAATGACATTAATTGGAAAAAATTATATTGCTCAAATGGCCACCTCCCGAGTTGATGCATAAATGCGCCCGTTTTACTTGCAAGGTTCGTGGTTTGTTGTGGTAAATGCGAGATTTTAAAAAGCTCAAATCTGGTGTATTAGATCTGGCGATCTGGACGACCAACTTAAATCTCCAAAACGGGAGATAACTGGAGCTGAAAATTGGGGTCTCAAAATTTACATCGTTACATGCAGCAATTTGAGGCAAAAAAAAACTTGACTGTTACGCTCACCATTTATGATTACGATGGTGCCATCCGCGTCTTAAAAAAGGGCCAGTGACTTTTTCACAGCAAATGCCGTACTTTGGAAAATGCAATGGCTCTTCATGCATTTCATGTGGACTCTGTGTGCTCCAGAAATGCAAGAGGAAATGGGCTTCGCCGCTCATTATGATTTTTGATACGAAATCATCTTTTTGCATTAAGTTTAACAGAATGTGGCAGTAAGTTAACCTTGTCCGACGCCAATTCGTGATCGTTTTGTAAGAGAATATTTTAAAATCTTTTACCAAAATTTGTTTCAACGAACGTAAACTAATTGTGTGCTTCAACGTTTTGTTGATGTTTGTGAGTTCTCTTTGACATCGTTGGTAACAGCAGCGATGTTCCCAGTGAAACAAACCGCCCACTTGACATCTGTACTGCATCTGAATTGGACCCAGTTTACGCGAAGCGCTCAGCCAAACGTTTAATTGTTCGAGCAACGCCCGTGGTGATTTAGCAAAACATATCGAATAAATGACAGTGCCAATTTGACAGATGCAGCTTCAACAAGATGGGCGCTTACGATTGTGAAAGTTTTGTAATTTTTACTGCGAGATGTTTGCAGGATTCCAAGTTTTAAAACGAAGCACCTGTTTTCTCTCCTTGTACTCACATACACCATAATAAAATCTGCAAATACCCCCTTTCCAAAAATTTCAAAATTGAACTAATAGTTCAACACTGGGCACAGCACTATTTGCGAACATGTTCGTGTATTAGACATTCTATTTTCTATTACATTCCTGCTGCAGTTGCAGTTTTTGCTATTAATTTGTTTATATTTGTTACCAGGGCTATGTTTTATGTTTTTCATTGTAGAATTCCTACAGGCTATTTTGATAGAGGTTATTAACTTTGCTGATTTGGCTAAAATGCCGAATGTTCTAATTGGTTAAAAGCATGTTGTTTGAAAATATGTTGGCCTTTTAGTTCAAAGCTCACACTCTACCGTAAGAGCCAGTTTAAAAGCAATAACGTTTATTTGGAAAATGAATCATCAGAAATTGTTGCAAAAATTAAAAAAAAAAAAATAAAAAAGTGCTTGTAATATTAGAATGAAGTTTGTATGTTGCTAACTAAGCTTTCAAAATGAATGAAAATGATAATGATTGCATAGTTTGGAAATACAATCAATAAACGAGATTAAGTGGCCTGCAGGGATGGAAAAAGCATTTGTTTGTTGTTTTGCAATTTATTGGACAAATTAAGTATTTGTTTTAAAAGCTTTTGTAAATAAAGAGTTTGTGGTGAAATGAAGCCTGTATTGACGAATTTTTTGTGGACGTCATAACGTTCAGAAGAAATTCGAAAATAGAAGTTAAGGAAAGCAATTATGATGCAGTAAATGCGCTCATATCGAACAATATATTCTGTGTGTAGTTTATTTTATATAAAAGTATTTATTGTGAGTGTTAAATTATCGTATTAAATTTTCTTTTTTATTGTTGTTACAGATTATAGCAGTGTAAAAGCGATGCGTATCTTGAACGCTGAACTTGCCGATACACTGGGTAATCTTTTATCTCGCGTCTGTGCCAAATCTATTAATCCGCGCCAAATTTATCCCCGTGTCCACACAGCACAATTGCGAGATATTCTAAAAACAGATAGTGGACGTCGTTTGTGGGACGCGATAGAACAGCTGAATGGTAAGTGATCCCTAATTTGCTTTATTATTAAAGACCGTTGTTTGTTCGTGATTCAGTGAACGTGTTTGAAAATGTGTGATTGAGACTATGTTCCTGTTCATCTACTCAGTCTGCATAAATTTTTGAAAGTGCTTAATTTTCATATCAAATATTCCTTTTAAAGTTTCCGTATTCCATTTAAAGTTTCCTTATTTCCTCTGCATTTATTTATTTTTTAGTTTTAGTTGTACATATTTCTTTATTACCATTTTAATTTATTGCTTTATATTCATGTTGATATTTATTTTTTATACACTTCTTGTCTTGTTTTTAAAAACTTAAAACATCTATTCTATAATTTAACTAATATAATCCTTTATCCTTAATATATATGTATAATACATACATATTTTGATATAAAATATACTGGCGAGATATTTCACAAATATTATTTTTAACGAAATCAAAAATAGTTTGAACGATTCTTACAGTCAACTGAAAGCAGGTCTGGGACATACAGAATTTTAATTTGCTTATACATATATACTTATATGATACTTTATTTATAGTTGCGAGGCAGCTCCCAAAATTAGCCGACCTAACAAAGAAAACACATTAAATTTGGGAAAGGGTTTCTTTAATTGTTAACATAATCTCCTTTAGCTCGATCCACTTTTCCCAGCGATGTTCGTTAGCTTCGATACCGTGTTTATAGTAAGAACTGTGCCATCAACCGCAGACTCCACCTCTTTATTGTTGGCAAATTTTTTACCACCAAGTTTGAAAATAGAAAGAAATATGAAGAAGCTGCATATGGCGTAGAAGGTGAAGAAATTCCAACTTTAATAGTGGACTTGTCTTTATAAAACAACATTCTCTCTCTGGCTAAATGCGTTAATTTTCCTCTTAATTTCATCGCTTAAATGCTTCAATAAATTAGCGTAATAATTACCGTTGGTTGCTTTTCCTTTTTGAAGATAATCAATAAAAGTTATCCCACATGCATGCAAAAAAAAAAAAACAGACGCCATGAGTTTGCCTGCAGATGGAACCGTCAGCGTCTTTTTCCATTTCACTGCTTTGGCTGTTCCGTTCTCTCGGGTGTAAAGTGCTGCACCCATTTCTAACACGTTGTTACGAATCGACGCAAAAACTCGGCTTTATTGCGGTGAAATATCGCCAAACACTATCGAAACATCTTCATGACCCTGTTTTTGTTCTATTGTGAGCAAACGCGGCACCCATCTCGCACTCAGCTCTCTCATCTTTAAATTTTCGATCAATATGCACTTTTTGAAAGCCTATCATTTCAGCCGACGATCATTCAATACCACTTTCTGGATTTTCTTAACTTCGTTTGGTGTGGAATCGTCAATTCCTCGACCACTACGTTGTTGATCTTGGCAGCTCGTGCGACCTCGTTTAAACTCTTGCACTTAATATTTTATAGCCGAAAACGAAGGACGAGAGTCCTTCAGAAGCTCGGCTTTGATAGTGCTTGGATTGAAAGTATTAAATTACATAACGGTGACCTCTTTTCTTTAATTGAAAAAAAAAAGCGATAAAAAATAGAAGTTTCTGTTATAAAGTTACTGTATTATTATTACCGGGAAAGTACTCGAATACACCGAATGACAATGTATTTAAAAAAATAACCACTCGGCCATATTTATTAAGACATGCCGACATCTTTATACACCTCATCGCAATGAGGCTTGAAGGATAAAAAGCTTCGAAACTTTCATATTTGAAGTTGAACATTCCTCTCTTGAGGTTTGATTATTATTTGACACGACATGAAGAAAAACGACTTAAAATTTTTAAGGTTGTTGGAAAAGAAGTTTATCTTCTTTTGCTTTTTAATTTTTGTTTGTATCTTCTGTTTGCCGCCGACATTTAAATTTTCGCTTAAACAAATTCTCAGTCAATTTTAAGTAGTCTGAAAATATTTAACTTCGTATGTTTATGCCAAAACACTCAAATACAATATGAGAATTCTCCATCGTATATGTATATTACAAAATACATAATAGTAATAGGGTTAGAAATTCAATTATACAAACAATACAACAAACAATTTCTATTCGATATGGATCTATTTTATTTTTCATGCAACCTGTTTACAATTTGAGTGCCAGTGATTTGGTATTCATTAGGCCAAACGGAAAACAACGTCTTCATTTGGGTACAATAATGGTAAATTTCAATATTACGTTTTTAAAAATTAATATATATTTTTTTTTAAACGTGTATTAATATGAATTGTTATAGTATATGTTTTTTTAATTGCTACTATTTTAAATTAAATTTTTGTTATCAAAACTGCTGATGCATTAATCAGTTTATTTGACAGGCAATTTAAAATGTTGTTAACAAAATTTCCAGAAACTTGACATATTTCGTTCGCTTTCAATGGATATGGGTCCAGTTTAATAAATCAAAATTTTATTTACCGGGACTAGCGACAAAATTCTTTGGAATCGGGAAGTGTAAAAATCCAGTATTTCCTTAATTTTTCTCCAACAAAACTCTATATTTAGTAGTTAGTACAAGGTGGTGCAAGAGTAATGTCATAATTTGAACTGGCTGCCATTTTGTTATAAATAAAAAAGAGTATATTTGAAAGCGTAAAACTGTTGGCATTAACTGGAAAAAATTTTATCGCTCTAACGGCCTCCACCCGAGTTGATACATAATTGATTGATTGCATCTGTCAATCTGGACGGCCAGTTCAAATTTCCAAAACGGGTGACCAAACGACCTGGAAATTAGTGCCTCAAAATCTTCTTCTTTGCCCGAGCTGTGTGAGCTGTTGCTCAATCGTGTTAAAACCAGCAAAAAAAAATCGTTTAGCATCTTGCTGTAACGTCTACTGATGCCTAATTGTGCTTGTGGATTCTCTCTGACGTTGTCGGCAACAGCAGCGATGTTTTGGGTCGAACGAGCAATACAAGACCGACCACTTTTTGGGAAAGCGATGACGATGTGTGTGCATCGCTCCATAGCAACCAATTTAAATTATGGCATTACTCTTGCGTCACATCAAACAAATGTTATCATGTTTGATTCTCATCTTGGCTAAATGATATATTAATTTATCTCGGCTGATTTACTAGGTAACAATTAGCCAATATCACCTTTCCAGTCTTATACACCCGTATCTCAATATCACTGTTGAATTTTAACTCTCATCATATTTTTTCTCAACATTTTGAGTTGATTAATTAATTAAATTTTTTTATTAAAAGGAATTTAAACTTTTCATTTGGTGTCTAATATTTTTACTTCTAATTATGATTTGTAAAAAATTGCACTGACGTTGAAAAAAGTCGAATAGTTAAATACTAAAGTGTTGTTTAAATAATCGTTGTGTAAAAAGTTGGTTCTTTATTATTTGTGCTTTAGTGTATAATAAGATAAAAAATTAAAACAAAGTAAAAAGCTTAATAGAATAACACAATTTTATAATAACTGCTATAATCAAGTCTTTCAAAAACTATTGCTTCCATAACAACAATCAACGCTACTCTTAAGCTGCTTAAGCCACAATAAATATCCTTTTTGCCATAATTTCATAAACCACTAACAACAGAATTATTGCTTTTTCTTTTATCATTCCTACTTTTTATTTGCTGTTGTTGCCGTCCTTATTTTTTGTATGCAACTTTGACTAACCAATATTATTTTCTCATCTAAGACAACAAACATCACTCACCATTATTCATCCTTTCGCCATGATTCGTCATTATCGTGATAATCACAAACAGCTTTTATGCAACACCGACCTGCTACAAGTGGCATAGTGATGTTCAAGGCATTTACAAAATTTTATTAACATTTTCCAACTTCTCCTTTGCTACACTTTCCATTTTTCATATAATACAATCTCCGTTTATTTGCGTCTCTCACTAGTTGTAAAACTAACAAATAATTAATGAAATTCCTTTGCACAACTTCACACTCAATTGCATGAAAGATGTTTCCTGCTAAAGTGTGTGTGTGTGTGTGTGTGTGTGTTTGCGTGCGTATGTGTGTGTGATGGAGAGGAGAATGAGAAACAATTTTAATTGTTTTGATATCTATTAATCTAACCTAAACAATTTGCTTGTCTTTATTTTTTATGTGGCGCTTTCTCCTGCCAACATTCACAACAACTTTGTGGCCACAATTTCATGATGGCAATTGCTTCACTTATCTTTTTGCAGCCAAGTGCACGCAACACTATAATGATAGAAATTTTCATATGGTCGCCGATTGTGTTATGACCACTTTACATGCTGCAAATAGTTTCTTTGAAACTTCGCGTCCGTGGGAATTGAAATTGAAAACTATAGCTGGCGACGCAAATAGAATCAAAATACCTCTACCGCAATGTGATCAGAACGCTTTAAGGCTAGAAACTATTATGGCAATGACAATGGATACTTTACGTCTATGTGGCATTGTGCTGCAGCCTCTTTTGCCGCAGATCTCTACCCGGCTACTGGATAAGTTGGGTGTGCCGTGGAGTCAGCGTATGTGGAGAAATTTGAAGGACCATTTTGGTCTGGTAGCCAACAATGTAATTGAGCCGCCAATTGAAGGCTGCATTTCACGCAGCGATGCAGTACTCTTCAAACGTATCCATCCGCCAGAGGATGAAGATGATGAGCAGCCGCAAAACCGGAAGCAACAGCCGAAGAAGAAAGCCCAAGGGAAAAAACAGCAAATTAAGAAAGTTGCAGCGGACGAGCAAATAGCACAATAGTTCTAAGGACGACCATAATCATTTAACAACTGCTGTGAAAGTTCTCTGACGTAATTGAGGACAGTCACATGTGTAAGAGGATTGTGCCAGTATGTATTGGAATGGGAACTGATTTACTTTTCTGGTAATCTCTCCTAGTCAAGAAATCTGCCCGTATTTTTGATATTAACTGGCACGTTGTAGATCATATTTGCTTTATTTAATTACATACATATTATCTTATTTATTCGATCAGTTTTGTTTTCTATATTTTATTCATCTTGTTATTTTTATAAATTTTCATTGTAATGAATTAAACAAATAAAATATAAATATTTACAAAAAAGACTGTCTTATGGTTTGATACAGGTAACTCTAATACATTTTATAATTTTATTTTTTTTAATTTTAAATTTATTTCTTATTTGGTGAACCACAACGAAGTAACACAATTGATTTAACTCTTTTACAACTATGTGGTAACTATGATTATACATATGTACGAGGGCAGATCAATAAGTTTGTACCTTTTGAATTTCCCTCCTTTTAACCGAAAGGGAAATACTGCTCCTATCAAGAGGCATCTGTCAGTTAACAAGCTGCGTCATTTAGTTTATGTATGACAGCCATTGGTAGCAGACTACACCGTTTTTTGAGGAAAAAATGCAAAAAAGCATTAAATTTTGCAAAAAAAAATCATCAATCAAACCAAGGGTAAGCGGAATAGATACTATGGGAACTCTGCACCATCAAATTCAATGGTAAAAAGTGATTTACTGAATTACGTTGTGGCCGTACAAGCACGGAAGATCCCGAACATTCTTAACGTTCATATTCAGGTCTCTACATCGGAAACATTTGAAAATCTCCACGATATGGTGTTGCCCGATTGGAGATTGAAAGCGCGGGAGATTGTGGAAGCCATAAGCATAAGCATGGCTAAGTTGGTTAAATTTAGAGTGATCAGTTGGGTTTGAGAAAGCTTTCCGCAAGATGGATGCCACAATCGACCACAAATGCAATCGAGTGACAACATCGCAATATCGACGTTTTTTAGTACCGCTTCGTAAACGAACACCACCACAACACATCAGGGACCAAATAGCAGTTAAGACAGTTGGTTTCTCGGGGTGAGTCGGCGCCAAAGAAGACCAAAGTGGTCTTGTCAGCCAATAAATTCGTGCTGAACTACCTTAGAAAGGACAAAACAATTAATGTGGAATATTATCTATGCCAACTTATTTGGTCAATTTAATAAGTATTTGAAAAAAGCCAAGAAAAACTATTTTCTACCTGGACAATGCAGCGGTGCACAGATATACGGTTCCCATATGAATTGCTCCCTCTTCGGCTTTATTCCCGAGTGACAACTTATTCTTCCCAAACCTGTAAAATGGCTCGGCGGAAAGAAATTTAACTCCAACGATGAAATCATCTCACGGTAAATCTTATTTTTTGGAAGGGATTAAAAAATTGGAAAATGTTGGAGAAAGTGTATAGAGCTCACAAGAGACTATTGAAAAATAAAATGATTTTTTATCCAAAAACCTATTTCAATTAAAAATTCAGAGACTTATTGACCTGCCCTCGTAGCTAACAGTTTTTTAGTTGATATTGTGGACGAAGTGAACTAAAATTTCATGGATTGGAAATACTTTTCCAATGGACCATAAAGGAAAATAGTCATGCTGATGTTTATGGACGAAAAGTTTAAATTTATTGGGATGAATTATAAAAAAATTTTACTTTAATATAATAAAAATGGCATTTATATTAAAACGTATATACCCAGCCAGCATTTACATATAAAAATAAGCGTTTTGTAAGCGTTCAAATGTAAGCAAAACACTTATAAAACGCTGCTGTGGCCTTTACAAACGACATCAAAGCAAGGGGTTTATAATCGAAAAGGACTCAACTTTATAAGCTTTAAAAAAACAATTGCAAAACATGTTTTTTAAGTAACGTAATTACACGTTTTCTAAATGCTTAAAAAACACGTTTTGAAAATGCTTAAAAAACATGTATTTTTAATGAAATTAGTAAACGTTTTAAACATTTACTTTGTTTTGGATATTTTTTTATTGATACATTTAAAAAATCATTTTTAATATTACATTTTTTTCTTAATAGAAAAGTATTAAATTAAAATATAAAAATAGGAATTTCATTGTTGTTTTATTTAAAAAATCATTATTTAGTATTTTAGTAAGTAAACTAATTACAGTGAAAACTCTCTAACGGACACCTTCCATAACCGGACACCTCCTATTACCGGACAAACTTTGCAGAACCGTGATTTCCAACTGTTTTTTTTTATACAAAATGTATTCCCATAACCGGACACTCTAATAACCGGACGCGGACACCAAAATTTTAAAATAATGATCTAAAAATCCCTCATAAGCGGACAAAAGCGTTAAAATCAAGACGAATTTATCAGAAAAAACACCAAAAAATATACCAAATATATACAACTCTTGTTAAGTTACTATTTTTTCCAACTCTGTTTCATATTTGTGTTAATGCCATTCAATTTTGTGATTCCCATTTTAACACCAATGACAAAGAAATTTCTATTTATTTGAACAAATTGTTTGATTAACTTGTTTTGATTGCTTTAGAACACGAAAAAAGAAATGGCAAATAAAAAAAATATGTTATCAATCAAAGAAAAAATGGAAATTATAAATGAGTTTGACAGGGAAAAGATTTCGGCGCGTGAAATCGCAAGGAAGTAAAGGTTTTTGAGTTTTTCTGCAAAACATTTTGTTGCATTTCTTTTATGTTTTAAGATTAAAAATTGGTAAAACACAGGCGGCAGAAATCATTAAAAATAAAGAAGTCATTCGTTCCAAATGGGAATCTGGAATAAATGTTCATCAAAAGAGGATGTTTGCTAAAACTGGTGGCGCTTAGCATTATAAAATAAAAAGATGTATTAAAAAAAATTTGTACCTCTTTTAAGCGGACACCTCTTATAACCGGACAAAAATGCCGCAACGGTGAGTGTCCGGTTATGAGAGTTTTCACTGTAGTTTACTTTTTTTGTTGTTTTAATTTTAATACGATTTTTTGCGTACACAAAGTCCTTTTCCTTGCCTCCATTTTCAGCGAAAGTTTCTGCAATAGAATTTAAATATGAATATAAAAATGTAACTAGAAACGTATTAAACCTATTTCACTTACGACGAATGGCAGTGGCGACAGTGAAGGCCATAATGCACTTCTTATCTGCAGTTCCTCGCCAGGATAAGCTCTCAGCAACGCTGTCAGCCATGATCTTCTGCCACGCTTTCGTAACAAATTTTCTCAAATTGGATGTTGACAATCTTTTTAGATCTGCCTTCTAAAAATAGAAATAAAATCGACATCAGTATACAGTCACCGTACATTTCAAATTTAAATTCTTACCACTATCTTCCAGTATAGTTCTATCAAAATTGAGGAAGTCTTCAATATTAGCAAACGGCGAGAATGACACGTTTTGCTTAAATTTATGAAACACTTGCATTTGCAAGCAAATATCAACGACGTTCGCAAAACACTTGCATTTGCAAGCAAATTGTCAACGACGTTTGCAAAACACTTGCATTTGCAAGCAAATTGTCAACGACATTCGTAAAACTCTTATTTATGCAAGCTTGCTGCAATCGTAATTTACAAAACGCTTGCCAATATGTTGGTTGGGTACTATAGACGTCTGTTATCTGTACGTCGTTTTGCGGAAGAGCGTAAATTCCATCGAACTTTGGCTTTTTGTGTGGGTGTAAAATGTGCTTCATGGCCATTTTTGTCTTAAATAGTTTATAATGGGTCATGTCTCAGACCTATAAAATAATAAGAAATAATGAAATTTTTTCATATAAAATTGTTACGTATGTATGTGCATGAATTCATTTCGTGCCCATCTATTGGGTCGGAGAGTACCAGGAAAATTTCAGCATAAATGTGGCTTCTACGTGTAAAGTAATTAATGTATATATTGTAAAATAGAAGAATAAAAACAAAAAATGATAAAAATAAAGATTTCTTCTGTAAACGTAACACTGGCGTCTTCACTTGTGGCCCTTGGGGAGAAATGTTTCCCATGGACTTTATATGCAAAATCAAAGTACTATTTATAACTCATCAAATTTCTATTAATTTTTATTTATTAGTAACAAAACCCAGTAAAAAGCTACAGGAGCGATAAGACTCTTGTGGCTCTCAGCATGCGATTTGGCAATATATTTGTTCAATATTTCTAGGCTTCATATAATATAAATCAACGTTGCCTTATGCAATCTATATGTCAAATTGAATGAAGGTTAATAAGATACTTTATTAATCAATTTGAAAGTTGGGAAAAATATTTTCCATTGACGTAAAAGGCTTAAACGAAGTTTGTTCAATAAAAGCGGAAATGCTTTTAAATGTTTAAATTTACTCGTAAATAAAAGTCCGGACTCTGGACCAAAAAAACATATACATACATGCATACGTATGTCAGCGTTTTGAAACTTTGCATCCGAATTTTATTTACAGAGTTTAAAATTTTCCATAATTTTAAGCATACGATGTGTTCAGGAGATTTTTACTTTTTATAAGGCCGATCATGCGCTTATCAACTTTTACTGCTGCAGTCTTCTTTTTCTTCTTTACAGTTGCATTTACGTTTACACTCGTCAATTTTGAGTTTTTAATGAATTTTTTCTTTTCATCTTGCAATATCTCTATATTGATGTGAAAATATGCCCCCTTGCCTGCAACCTAAGAATTGATTGAATAAAAGTTGACAAGTGTTAAAGCAGGCTAAGCTGCCAAACACCACTTATTATTAATTTACTTTTCAAAACTTTTCTAATATCAAAAAGTTATTATTTGTTTCGGTTTAGCTGTTCATACATTGATTGTTAATCGGTGCTACCCATACCAATAGTGGCTGCAACCAGTTTGAAAGTATTCAACCTCGTATATTTATATGAAAATCTTCAAATACAATATGAAAATTGTTCATATATGAACCAAAACAAATAATTTATATTGGATGTGAATCTCTCTTATTTTTCTTTCACCATACAATTACAGCATTATGTATGATAAAAATTAGCATAAATTTATATACTACATACAACAAGCTGCCAACTAGAATGTCGATTAGGCTTGGCAGCCCTTTGGAAAATGTTTATGCATAAAGGCCGTGTCACATAAAACTTTGTAGCGTTGCGTGACGTTTTTAACTTTGAGAGAAAAGCGTAACGCAAAAGGTGTATGACACAATGAAAACTTTGACACAACGCGCGCATAGTATGTTTACCAAAAAGGTGGTTATGAATTTTGCTAATTATTTTTTATTATAAAAATTAAAGTCAAAATATTATTTGCTTTTGTGTGTTTATTTTGTTATCACCTATTGTAGTTTATTGAAAATACACCACTATAGCATATAAAGCTTTTTATTGTCATCAATTCATTTGTTTTTTGGATTTTCAAATACATAAGTACATATGTATGTATTCATATAAAAAGTTAAGATATTATTAATAATACGCTGCCACTGATTTTTTACAATAAAATAATCTTATGCTATATACTTACATATAGCATGCAAATAGGTACTATTTTATAAATTAGTTTTAAAAAAACAAGCTCCTATTCTTTAACAGGAAATAAATTTTAAAAACAAAAAAATAAGTATTTTTCATATCACATCACATTTTCATATCATATTCCAACATACATACATACATACATACATACATAACTTTGATTGTCAAAGCACGCAAAAAGTTGAGAGTTGCCGAACTTTTTGCGTCACGCTGCGTTAAAAGTGTTTTATGTGACATGTTTCGTATAAGTATATACATTTCAACTTAAATGTCAAAGCAAAGCTGTAACGCAACGCGAAGCAAAAGTTTTATGTGACATGGCCTTAACAAACAATTATCTGCTTGTAAAATTAAAAAAAACCAACTCTGAAACATAATGATGCCACGTTATATTGTCAAAAAATGCAACTATTTATTTTTATTAAAATCGTCCCCAATTTTGACATTTCTTATTTTCTTATTATAATTTTTTTTGACGGGTTCTAAAATATTATAAGAAGTCTTAAATTTGAATTTTTATTTTCCACGCAAAATTTTTCTCTCCTTTTGTATGCGCAAAATTTTTTTCTGTTTTGCACAAGCTGGCAAGTATTGGGTGTTTTTTATTGAGGTATAGAACTTTAAGTTGGCATCAGCTTTTGTTAAAAAAGCACCATTTATTTTACAAAAAAAGTGTATTTTGTTAAAAAAAAGGTTACTTCGTTAGAAAAAAGTTTTTGTTAAAATATTACCTTTTGTTCAAAAAGCACATTTTACTAAAAAGAATCAATTGCTAAAGAGTAATTGTTGTTCAAGAAGTATTTTTTGTTAGTAGAGCAATATTAGCTCAAAAAGTACCATTTATTAAAAAGTACCTATTGCTAAAAAGTAGCTTTTGTTCAAAATGTAACTCTTGTTAGTAGAGTATCATTTGCTCAAAAAGTACCTTTCGTCAAAAAGGTATATTTCTTAAAAAGTATCCTTTGTGAAAAAGTATATTTTGTTAAAAAGTAATTTTAGCCAAAATAAGAACTTTTTGATCCATATGTCCCTTTTATTTAACAATTGCCTTTTGCTGCACAACTTTATTAGCAGCGTTCGTTACAAAAATATCTTTTTCAACGATTACTTTTGTTGCAAAAGTTAATTTTGCACCAAAAGTAACGTTTGTTGCAACTGTACCTTTTGATATTGGTCAAAACTAAACTTTGCTAAAGAAGTGATCTTTGTTACAGACGTATGCTTTGCTACGAAGGTACCTTTTGTTGCAAAGGAACCTTTGTTACAAAAGTAACTTTTGCTGTTACACAAAATCACTTTTAGCTATAAAAGTACCATTTGTTACAGACGTACTCTTTTTTACAAAGGTATCCTTTGTTTTAAAGGTGCCATTTTCTATAGAAGTACACCTTGCTAGAAAGGTATATTTTGTTGCAAGATTACTTTTTCACAAAGGTATCTTCTACGAACAAAGTACATTTTGTTACAAAAGTATATTTCGCTACAAAGGTACCTTTTGTTGCAAAGAGTACCCGTTGCTACAAAAGTGCTTTTTGTCACAAAAGCGGGTTTTATTACAAAAGTACCATATTTTTTCAGTTTCCGTTTTGTTACAAAAGTTCCTTTTGTTACAAATACATAAATATAGGAGACTGAGGCGAATACTTAGATTATCTTCAATTGATTCAGGATTTTCTGCATTTCATTAAAATAAATCATTTTCAGCAAAACACATTTCAACTGCTGCTGCAATCGAACACATATAGATTGGTCCAGGTTGGAACGTGTAAATGTTGATTCGATAAAATTTAGGAAGCAATGACTTAATTCAGAGCCTTCACTGTTACATGAACTCTTAGCAGAAGTAAACATTTCTCTTTATATTTTCTTTGAATTTTTACTGATGACCTTGTGCAATCGTAAATAGTCCAATGCAGTTACTCCAACTTAGGAAAATTAATAAAAGACCAAATTTTGTTTACCAAGTACACATGCACATTTATACATACATACATATACATCGACATGCATCCACAAAAACTGACTGTTTGGTGTGCTCTATGGGCTGGTGGAGTCATTGGGCCATACTTCTTCCGAAATAATGCTGGAGAGTCAGTTACCGTTAATGGAGACCGGTATAGAGCCATGATAACCGACTATTTTGTTCCCGAATTGGATGGCATGAATGTGGATGAGTTGTGGTTCCAACAAGACGGCGCTACATGCCACACAGCGCACGTCACAATCGATTTATTGAAGGAAACATTCGATGAGCGCATAATTTCGCGGAATGGACCTGTCAATTGGCCACCAAGATCGTGTGATTTGACACCATTGGATTATTTTCTTTGGGGATATGTAAAGTCGCTCGTCTACGCCAACAAACCAGAAACGTTAGGGGACTTGGAAACCAACATTCGTGGCGTTATTGCCAACATACGGCCCCATATGCTCGAAAAAGTGGTTGAAAATTGGACCTGTAGAATTGGCTTTATTCGAGCCAGCCGCGACGGCCACATGCCCGAAATCATATTTAAACGTTAATGGCATAAAATTATCCTTCCAATAAAGCCAAATTGATGGACATTAAAAAGATTTTCTTGTGTTTTATTTCAATTCGAAGTTCTATACCTCTAAAAAAAACACCTCAAAAAATACCTCTAAAAAAAACTTATCAAATTAACATAGCTCTAGGAAGTCTTGCGATAGGTCACTCTACTGGCCTAAAAAATTTTTTTCTGGTGCGCTTTTCATAATACTGGTGCCGGTTGCAGTTTCAAAAAAACTAATTATATTACTAACTTCAGGAAACCTAAAGGAACTTGCATTTATAGTTCCCGTTTCTCTGATGTGGGTTAAGGAAATAGTCTTAAAGATGCTTATAGTTAAATTATTTCAATTTTTGTCATTCATTTATAATTTCCATACTATGCACTTGGGAACCCATAAACTATATAAAGGCCGTTCTAAACTTTGACAGTTGACAGCGGCCATATTGTTGAAGCTACACCTCTCGAATATGTCAGTTTAATTTGCCAAATCACCATAGACGAATAAAGCGTTCAACGACATCAGCAGATGATAAAATTGTTGTATCAAAATGGGTATTCTGTTCGGGCAATGTTTTGCCCGCTTCGCCAATTTTTAAGTCGCAATAATCGTCCCCCATTTATAGATGAGTGGATGCGTCAACAAACAAAATGGCCGAATTTGGGACGATACCAATCCACATGAGATCCAAGAGTGCCCGAAGATCTCGAAGAATATAATGGCTGGCGTCTTCATCGGTCCATATTGAAGAACGATGTTGCCCAAGCTGTAACCGCCAACGGCGAGTGATGATTGTTAAATTCTTGTGGTTTTAACAGGACGGCACTACGTGTCACACAACTCATGCCACATTGGACGCTCTGCACTAGAGATTCGATGGCATGGTCATCTCACGTGCGATTTGACTCGTTTTGTGGGATTTTCTTAATAAGCAGGTCTAAAGTCTTTGAAGGTTGTAAGCCAAAGTAATCTTTGCCATCGGCCAAATTCAGCCAGCCCTTTTAAATGAAATAAAATTTTAATGATGCATGCCACATACTGTTTTATTTAAATTCAAAGATAGGAAACATTTATAGTTTTCCTGTTTCCATAATCCTCTACGTGTTATTTGAAAGTGCTGTGGTGGCGTATATGCCTCCTTTGTTGTTGTGGTATTTTTATAAGCTGCGTTTCACAATCTGCTAAAATCATTTTCATGCCACATATTGAATAATTACTTTGATTGTCGCTATTTTCACTGCATCTCTCGTGTTACTTATGCTCTTTAATTTGTGTTTAATTATTTCGATACATGACATACTCGTACTTAAGCTCATGTCGAAACATGTTTTATTAAAGCGCAACAATACCCATCATCCATCAATAGAATATTGTAAATTAATTGGAAATAAATCAATTTTGTAAGTGCATTAATAAATATGTATGCACTCGTTGTAGAAAATTAAATGACATGATGCCATCGACTAACTTTTGTAATGAAATATTCAATTGAACGCCGCAGGTCAATAAGTCCATGAATTTTTTAATGAAACACGGGTCTTTGAATAACACATCATTTTATTTTTCAACATAATCTCCTTTGAGCTCTATACACTTTGTCTAATTTATCCTTTCCAAAAACTAGGAGTTTTCGATGTCATCAAAATAGGTATTTATTTTTGTGAGATGATTTTATTGTTGGAATCAAATCCCTTTCGCAGAGAGATTTCTTCAGATTTTGTAGTCGCTTTGCGCAAAATCGGGAGAATAAGATGGATGAAGGAGCGACCGTAACCTAATTCAGGGAATTTCGCCATGGAAATTGCAGATGTGTGCACCCTTTTTTTTAAAAAACGGTTGCTTAACTTTATTGGCCTTCTTTGACGCCGAATAATCGTTAGAAAACGACTGTTGTGTCTGCTGTTTGATCTTTTGTATATTGTGGTTGATCCAAATTTCGTCCAACTCCAAACACTCCTGCGATGATTTTACACGATTGCGTTTGTGGTCGATTGTGAGCAAATGCGGTACCCATCTCGCAGAAAGCTTTCTCATATCCAAGTGATCATTGAAGCCACTGTGCCATGTGATATGCTTATGGATCCACACTCTTTCACACTTTCAGCGTATGTTGAATTTTTTTGAATTGATTCGGGTGTAGAGTCCTTAACTGGGCGTCCAGAAAGTTCGTCATCTTCCGAGTAAGATACAGTCACAATGAAATTCAGTAAACCACGTTTTTACTATTGAAATTGATGGTGCAGAAGTTCCAAATTATTTATCAGGCTTAGTCTTTGTTTTAAGTGATGGTTTGTTGAGAACACGAATTTCACTTTTCTATTTAAATAACATGGTACGTCTGCTATCAGTGGCGGTCATAAACATACTAAATTACACAGCTTGTTCAAAGTTTTTTCAGGAGTCAACTGACAGATGTCAGCTGCCAGGGACAAGGTTGAATTTTCAATTAAGAGGCGGGAAATTCAAAAAGAACTGATTTATTGACCTGACCTTACATATATATCATGCCATTTTAATTCTCTCACTATAAACAATAATTTAATGTAAAATTACACTTAATTTTCTAAAGCACTGTACGAGTCCGTCTCGTGTACATTGCAACACATTCGAGTATTGTTTTAATTAATAATATTTGTTTATGTGTGTCAAATCTGTTTAATGTTTCACGTTGCCCAACAAAAGATTAAATTGGAGTTAAAAACAATTTGTCAAACAAGTCAACAAATTAAACGATGACAAAAACTTCAGAGTTTCTGTATGTTTATATTAAATATTTAAAAGCTTTTTTCTATTAAGTTAAATTAAAATGTATAAATAAATTAAACTTTTTCTAACTTTTTCTTTCTCTAATTTGTCATTTATATCTTTGCTCTCGTTAACAAAGCAACTAATGCAATTACACACTTAAACATTTAAATGGAAGGCAGGACTTCTTTGACGAAACACCAACTGTTTCGTTTATATTAAAGGCTTTAAACGGTAGATATTTTCTAGGTTTAAGATTTCTCTTTATTTTCGAACATTTTTGTTGTTTGTGATTTTTTTATTAAATTTTAATAGGCTAGCCTATTAAAAAGTAGATATTTTCTTTTGCTGCATTAAGCCGGCATGAAGGACATCCAATTTTTAATTGCATTAGATACAGATGGGAAAAATGTTTATATTTGCTGCAGTTGCTGAAAACTTTTTATTGTTTAACAAAACTCTTTAGATGAGAAAGCACTGGCATAATGATTTAAAGCAACATTTTTGCATGTTGCCATTTAATGAGCCGTATGGAAAACACAACCAGTTCAGTTGTATGGTGAACTGAACTAAAAATGAAATAAGAAAAACAAATTTGTACTCTTCAGGGCATGAGGTTTTCAATTTCTAAAAAATTTATTTTTGATTACATATTTATATGTATAAACAAATTATCGTATATGATTATAAATCTGCCCGATGTTTCCCAATCGATGTATATACATATTGCTCCTTTAATGCAACATAAGCATTTCTCAAAACAAAAACCTAGTTGATAAATTTCTGCTGTCCTATTTCTTACTTTTCTTAACGGCCTTCAACATACTCTCTAACTTTCAACTGTAGCTTCTCTTTCGCAGATGACAGCAGCATTAACTATTCCTATTCATACAACCATAGTCGACGCTTGGCGCCATAAGGCAGAATATGATTGATACATTTCGTTGCTGTCTTGCAGCAATTTCTGAATGAGATTATGAGATCATCACCCGTGTTTTTTGAAAATTGAGTGTAATTTTTGATGGACGGAGCACATTTTTCATGTCGCTAAAAAACCATTCAAGTGCTTCGGTTTCTTGAGACGGTGTAAGAGATACTTCGATATTTCTGATCTCTCTATTTATACCATCTACATCCGGTCGAAAATGTAGTACAACACCCATGGATGGACCGATGCTTCAAAGTTTATTTTGAAGTTACTCGACCGTTTACAGAGCAGAGCGAAAAGACTGATCGGTGAAAGCAGTGTAGCTATTGAATCACTGGAGCATTTTGAAGTTACTCGACCGTTTACAGAGCAGAGCGAAAAGACTGATCGGTGAAAGCAGTGTAGCTATTGAATCACTGGAGCATTGCAGAAACGTAGAGCTTGTCTTATTTCTTTATCGTTGCCACAATGGAATTGTTTTTAATATTCTATTGTTTGTTGTTGGCTTAGCTAGGTATATGCCTGCATTTCATTGGCTCTAACCAAATCATCAGTACCCTTTTAGCCAAATCAAACAATAGAATATTAAAATGGTTATTTTGGAGAATATCTTGAATAATAAATTTGATAAACAACGGAATTGTTTTAATAAAGTAAGGGAACTTGTTCTTGAGACCCGTAATTTTTCACTTTTGTGGTCTAGTTGCTAATGAATCGCACTTTGTATTATTCGTATCCGGAATAAACTCTCTGCTGAAGTCTTTCCTGTCACTTTCAGCGTGAAAAGGTTCAATTCGAATGTCCAAACACTATCCCTCTACCATTTTTCTCATAACCACTACAATGAACTACATAAATAGGGGACATCCCCTGAGTAATATTCCTCAATCATTAAAAAAATTAGTTTTTTTATTCAACTATTGTATGTCAATGACTCGAAATTTTTGATTTTCGGGATATGTATGTCGGGTATGTTACACTAAAAAAGCGACATGTGTTGATCTATTGAGAAACTTTTTATTAAAAATACGGTGATGCCTTGGGATGTAAAGGGGAATCCAAATGAAACTGGTAGATGTCACACTAATTCAATTATTTAGGTTTCGTCCTACATAGAATAATAGGGCACACATCCTAGCGGTCCTATTCTAAATATAGAGTCGTCAAAATATACCATGCGTTGTTTATGTTGATTTTGAATACATCAATCAATTGCAGCAGACCGGCATAGGCCCACGACCCACAAAAAAATTAACAAGTTACAAGATCTTTACGCCCAATTTACTCCACTTTTAGAAGTGATGACCATACTATCGAATCGTTTTTGTACAATGTCAATTCTTGTATTCAATATGTGGCACATCTTGCTGAAACAACACGGTCTACACGACAAATTTTGTGAAAGACCGAGACTGAGCAACTTTTAACAAATTCTTTTTTCTATATTTATAATTTGGTCGAAATTGTGGAAGTGGACGTGTGCTGTTACATTATTTGATGAAAGAAGTTTATAGTCAACTCACCTTCTATGTGCTGCGTTAAACGACAATCAAGTTGAATGTCTAGGTATTTGACTTTAGGATGCGGTATAGATTGACTATTAATTCGGATAGAGGGCCATGTTTCCCTTCCTAATGTAAAAGTGACATCAACACATTTTTGCTCCTTTACTTTTATTCTTCATGCTTCTAACAATTTTTTCAATATTGCAATGTATTCCTGCAATTTGCGGGACGCTTATTAAAGCTGTACCAGCTGGGCCCTTAAGAAAATTCTGCTCCTCTAATAATAAATCTGCGACCCCTCAAGCATCATTCTAAGTTTTTGCCATTAAATTTCACGTAACACTGTGTGTAATTTTTTAAGTCGTGGCAAAATAACCATATACGGACACCACTACGTGATAAAAGACTAAAAAAAAGACTCGTGTCTCCCAATTTTTCCTAAAGTCATGCACTTTTTTTTATGGGCCGCCAAAGATTTGGGGCCTCGGTATCATTTTCGCTAAAAAGTGATCATTTTCTCGGGCTCATATCTTGCAAACCGTTCCGAATTTCGATTTACTCTCTGAGGCAAACTTGTAGCTCTTGTCATAAAGAACAAAAATTGCGAACATATAAAATCAAAAAACTTCACCTTCCAGATAAAAATCGCAAAAAACTTAAAAAAATTCGATTTTTTTTTACCTTTTTCTCTTGTTCAGGTCCATAGGTAGCAAACCGTTCAAAATTCAAGGAAACAATCAACTACAAAAATTTACCTAAGATCTCAATAAACAAATTTCTACAACATATAAACTTCCTGGGAATAATTCTGAACACCGTTTTTTAATTTCATTTGTTTTTTATTTACTTCAACATTGAGATACCATGCTATCAATTACTTTTTTATTCCCAGGAAGTTTATATGTTTTTTTAGTCTTTTATCACGTAGTGGTGTCCGTATATGGTTATTTTTTTCGTGTTGCACTGTGTTATTAAGCTTCCAAGATTATTTCAGGTATCCCACTGTTATATTCCGTTTAAGCACTCCTTGGACCACCATTTCTATATAGTGTGTAGTACCAGCCCCTCCCCATTTTTCCAATATGACCACTTCTCTTCTCAAGCAATTACATTTGTTTAAACGAACTATATTGCTGCTCTAACATGTATTTTGCCTTCCGTATTGTCACAGTTTCAATAAGAAATTCCTGGAGCATATTTCCTGATATATAGTTTTTTTTATCCTTGTCGTAGTTCCATTTTGGGATTTCTGTTACTGGTTAACAGAGCTATGTTAACTGCGAAATTGTCATTACTAAAAAATATGGATTTTGTCTGTACTAGTAAAATTTAAATTTATCTTCACACACATACGAAATAATTATTATAATAGAAATTCACAAAATTTGCAATCAACTCCCGATAAAATCAATTTAACAATTTACTTTGACGCAGCGTGGACTTCGTCGTCGTGTTCCATGCGCTCGACCAATCTAGCGTTTGGTTGAGGGTCTCGTGCAAACTAGGACCATTACGAATGTCGCAAGAAGTAGCCGCCCTCATATTGCTCGTTCGACTGAGAACATCGCTACTGTTGTCGAGGACGTCAGAGAAATTCCACAAAAATCAACGATGCAGAAAATTAGTCATCAGCAGACGTTCATTTTTTGAAGATTTGAAGATTTTTGCCTACAAAGTGCACGAATTGCTGACTGGCATATTCCGTAAATCTTGGTATGAGAAGAGGAAGACTTTACATCAAAAATCATAACTAGCGACGATGCCCATTTCCACTTGAGTAGTTTTGATAACAAACGAAATTCACGTTTATGAGGGAAGTAAAATCCACATGAAATGCATGAAGAGCCATAGCATCCTTTTAAAATGAGAAATAACCTGGAAAGGCAAAACCCCACATACGAGTATTTTTTTGTGGGATTCTGATAACCGGTAAAGAAAAATATTTTTTCTATTGCGAAATTAATTTTAGGAGAAAAAATCGGCTTTGTAGCGCCATTTGAAACGGAAATATTATTGGGTGTTTTTTTTATTTATTACTGGTTTTACATGTGATAAGGCGGGGCTTGAAAAAAAGTTATCCTTTAAAATAAAATTAATAAAATGGAAGTCGTTTAGGAGTGGTTTTTAGAAAAAGTTCTTTAAAATTCCATTTGGGATCACTTAGAGAGTTTTTTTTTAATGAAATACATGGTTTCATGTTAATGGTTTTCTATATTAATAAATTTTTATTCCGTTTCTCAAAAAATTCTAAAAAGGGACACTGGAAATAAACGAATCAAACAATTATTTAAAAGAAACAACTGGAGCTTAAAATCATTTTGTCGCACGTATCTTCACTACTTAGAGTCATTCAACTTTGTTATTTAGAGAGTTTATATATAAATAGAAAATTATTCTCATATATTGCAAAGTCATATCACTGCGAGTTCACTGTACATACGTATGTATACGAGGTGTGTTTAATATAAAATGGGAATTTTTGAATTTCTCGGGCTACGTGCTTTCGATTAGCGATTTTTTTTTGCTGGCACACTTGTCTCGAACACATGTTTTTATTTGAGTTTGTTTGTGTGTAGTTTAGTTTGTTTGTGAGAGGCGACGTGTTTTGTTTGATCGGCGATTTTCTGCTGTGGAAAAAAAGGATCAAAAAATGTGCATCAGATTTTGTGTAAAAATGGAATTAAGTGCTCAAAAGCACTTGAAATGTTGATAGTGGCGATTGTACTCAGAAAGATGTTTTAAAGACGACACCCGTCCTGGAAGCCCCCTCACATCAAAAACTGATGAAAATGTTTAGAAAGTGACGAAAATTCTTAAAAATAATTCATGGCTTTTGCATCACGATAATGCACCTGCACCAGAACACCTTAATCATACCACCGTGTTCACCAGATATGCCCCCTGCGACTTTTTCCTGTTCCCAAAATAAAAAGGCCCATGAAAAGACGATGTTTTGCAAAGATTGAGAATATAAAAACCGTATTGCTGAAAGAACTTAAAGCCATATCAAAAAGTGAATATCAGAACTGCTTCGAGGATTGGAAAAAACGCTGGCGCAAGTGTATTGTATCTAAGGGGTAATACTTTGAAGGGGACAAAATAAAAATTGATTAATAAATAAATATTTTTTTGAGAAAAATGAAAATTCAACCTTTCTATTGAACATACCTCGTATATGTACCAGTACAAAACGCAGGTTATTTATTACAAAAGCAACCATTCGTCATCTAAGCAGTTAATGCTTAATAACCATTCCCATCGTAAATAAGAAGTGAAATTTGTGTACCCATGAAATTTTCATTGTCCTTGAGGTGAAAATTGCAATCATGAATTTGCCGTGAAATTTTTATTTCCTTCATTGAACAGCTGTTCTAAATCAAAAACAGCTGTTCTAAATCAAAGAAAGTATATAAGAAGAATAAATATTATTTGGACGTTTTTCTCCTTTTACTCTGACCATAATTCTAACATTTGGTTGTTTGCTGCTCAATTTGAATAAAATTTGAAACTCATATAAATTTTCAGTACATATAAAACATATTGCGACAAGATCACAATTTTAAAAAACATATGACATCTGTCTAATTAACGGAATATGTGTCTGAACCCAATCCAGAAGATTCCGGAACAAATTTTCTTATATGTTTAAAATGGTGGAAAATTTGTTTACTGGTATGGCAGATGATGTGCATGCGTGTCTGAAGGCGTCATCGTTGTGGTCAAAGACAGAAAAATACCATTTTATGTGTAACATACGTGCTTAGTTTTCAGTCTGAGAGGGTCTACTAGAAACGAATAGACATGGTAAAACTGAATCTAACATTAGTAAAAAATAATGGAAGGGGTAGTCAAAAAGTGTGAAACATACATACATGCATATCGATAAGCACAGCGATGAACAGTGATTAAAGCACAACTTACTTCGTGGAACTTTTAAATACTTTAGAAAAAGTTTACATTCCTTCCCCCAAGCTTGAGTTGCTACTGTAGCCCTATTGATGCATAATTGAGCAACGGCACAAGTCTACATATCAAAGAGATGGGAAGAAGTATCATAGAGGCGAATAAATAGATGATCTCCCAAATTTCACTTGTACCATACCATTGTAATTTCTATTTAAGAAGCTGTAATTTCCTCTAAAGTTGGCATTCATTAATGACTATAGTGATAAGTAATAAGGAAAAATGGTTGAAATGGCTGGGTCCGACCTGGGAAATCCTAACTTCTTATATGGTCAGCTATATGTCGGTTGATTAAAAGGGAAGACCAGTCATTTGAACTTTCACTGTGCGATATGCATGCTTATAAATTTACATGACTTTCACACGAATACATATCCCAATTCAAAATTTTAACTCCTTAGATTAACTTAAAGTTTTGAATAGAAAAAATAGGACTAAATTAGAAAAATTGGGGTTTAAAATGCTCGTTTTGGTTTTTGTAATGTGGCATAAAAAATTTACATATCCCCTTATTCTGTCTGTCGTCATCGACGTCACACGAAGTTAACACCAATATTTTGGCAATTGTGCCATCGATGTCGACAAGAATAAAATATTATTGATAAACTTCAAGCTACACTTTTAAATACAGAAGTTTTTCAAAATCGGTCCATAAATGGGACAGCTACTCGATATTCAAACAAAATAAAAATAATAATAATAATTTTGAAAGTCGGACAAATTGCCTGTCCGAATTTCAAAGAAAAAATCGTGGAACCAAACAACAAGTAAATCCTATCGAACAAAAAATAATTTTGAAATAAATGGAGGAATTATGGAACGAACCTGCACGCAAACCCTTTCTGAAGTTACAAACATTTTAATCTGAAATTTTCATTTCTGGGTTTTCACATGAAAATAAAACTTTTTTCTCAAATTAAACTGTTTTTGGAAAGAATAATTTCCTACAAGAAACACTCATCTTAATATTTAAAAATTGTTTTATTTGAAAAATAATCATGACAAATATTTTGTTTTTACATTTACATACATATATCTACCAAAAGTAGAGTCATGTCAAATATAAAGGAATTTAGGAAAAAGATTTTTTTGTTTGACTGTTTCATATGCTGAATACTAAATTATCCAACTTGAGAGTTGCTTCCTCATCAAGGGCGCACAAACTTAAAAGGACTCACTCTTAAGACACACATACTCATACATATACATATTTATGTAGATGAAAATGTGCAAGTGCATCCGCCAATGTGGAGGATGTTGGTGGATACTAAAGTTTTGTTCTATTTTTTGTTTTTATTTCTTATTTTAATGTTCTTTAATTTTTCTATCTTTAAGAAAAATCTATGCAATACGAACACAATTACGACACTCAAATGATACTTTTGGCTTTCATATTCCTTTGGTAAAAAGTTTTTAATTGAGTTATTAAAGAGAGAAATTTTTTTACAAATTATTTTAAAATTAAGTGCAAAGGAAACAGGTATTTTTATAAAAAAATCATTGAAATTCATACTAATAAAAAATGTTAATTATAATAACAAAACATGAATAATTCCAACCAAATAAACCTCTTTTTTCAGTTTTCTTAATGAGTTCAAAGGAAAAAATTTCCATAATCATTACTTTAGCCAATAATTATATACCATTAATTCTTTAGCTGCCCAGTGGAATGGGGTTTTTCTTCAATTTCGATATTGAAAATAAGCTGCAAACATACATATTCTAATTTTTAATTTGCACATACATATTAGGATTCTTATTATAAACATTTATTAAATTTATTGAAGCGCATTACAGAAGAAAAACATTAATTATTTAATTATTGTGTCTTCTTCAGTTTAATGATGATGGAAATAATTTTTATAATTTAATAAATATTACTAATAAATATTACCTTTTTGTACCGCATTAAATAATTGCCCTTAATAAGTACTCGTATTAATGATACTGAATTAATTGATTAATTTAAAATTTATTATTACTCATACGCCACGTTAAACATTATGCTTGTAGCAACATACGAGTAATTGGACGGTCATATTTTGCTGCTTGTTGTCAAAGTAAAATTTGCGTCAGTTTGGTTGTGAACAGGATTATAGTTAAATATGCCCCGTGAGAATAAAAAATTTAGGAGTAGTAAGGCCGATCCCTTATTTGGTAATATTATAGAGCCCCTGCAACAGCTACGTAACGGGTCTTCAATAGAGACTTCTAAACTTTGACAATTGATGACAGCCATATTGTTAAAGTTACCTCTTTCAAATTGGCTGTCACTCATTCGGTCTGCCTTGTCAAATCACCATAAAATTGTTTTATCAAAATGTGTGTTTTATTAGGGCAACGTTCTCTTTGCTTCGCCCAATTCACGGTCACCATAATCGTCCTACCGTCAAGACTATTCAAAGTGTGATGGATAAATTTGAGTCTACTGGTTCAGTAGACAATAAACCAACAGCCGCACGACGACAAACCGCAAGATCTGACAAAAAAAAAAAAAAAATTAAATTGCCGGTGTCAGTGAGACTGTGTACGAGATTACGTCGGAGTCGATTTCGCATTGCCAGTACCTAAAAGTAAACAGCCATAGAGAACGACTTGTTTTCGTTTAATGGGCCTTGAAGCAGTTGGAAATCTACCCTAATTTAAAAAAAAAAAAAAATTATCTTTACCGATGAGGCCCATTTGTATAAATAGGTACGTCAACAAACAAAATTTTTAAATTTTGGGACGAAACTAATCTACATGAGATGCAAGACCGTCTAATGCATCCCGTGAAAGCCACTGTGTAATGTGGATTTTTGCTGACGATATTTCCTTAAGAAAGATGTTGGCGAGGCCATCACCGTAAACGGCGAGCGCTATAGGTCGATATTGAATGACTTCTTTTGGCCGAATCGGATGATCTTGAAACCAACGCCTAGACGGCGCTACGTGCAACACAGCTCAACCCATATCGGATATTCCACAGCGTTCTGAGAGCATGGCCATATCACGTGGATGCGATGTCAACTGGTCACTGAGATCGTTTGACTTGATTATGTTTGTAAAACATTTGAGCGACCCATTCTTTTGAAGCGCTAGCATCCTTAAAGTATTTCTTATTGTTTCATTATTGCAGACCTATTGCAAAAAAATGGGTTAGAACCAATTCTATTCAAACTTTAATTCAGATAAAATATGTAATTCCGCTATAGTTATGATATGCGACCTACTACGAGTATATAAATTTTTTCTAATGAAACTAGAAACTGTTTCTTAAAAATGAAAACCTTTGGGGAGTTCTCATCTAATGGATTTTCGCATTAAATAAAAGGAGTCTCACATTATATTGTGGATATGCATATTTCGTCAATTACTAACCAAATCTGACAGCACCTTGAACTGTACGAAACTGTTTAATATATTGCCCACATCCTTCTACACCATAATAACGACATCGTCCGCACATTTCAAACTGGTCCTACTTACAATCATCTATGATGGTAACGTGACGATGATGCTCAAACTGTTTGTTGATTTGTTGTGTTCTTGTCATTTTAATGCTTCGCATGTGTACGACCGCTATACCCGTACATGTATATATTCACGGAATAATCTATTGTTTGTTTTCTATTGAATAACAAACATAATGTGGTCGAAATGATGCCACCATCATTTTTACCAACGATGAATTAAAGTCCCAATTGGAGGCAACCACATAATTAAGCTTCCATGTGATGTGCTGAGACTAATATAAAAGAACGCACCGCAGAGTCTGCCAATTGACAAATATGAACGAGTTTATTGCCACAAATTCGTGTAGCATTTTGCAGACACTAAGCAAGAACGATAAAGTAGAAAACAAATTATAATTCTAGTAGTGAATTTTATGTTTAAGAAGCAGGGGAAACAAAAATATGCTGAATTTTTCATGACATTGATGTGTCTGATGCGTTTATTTTAGCATATCAAGAATATGTTTATGTTAAGAGCATATTTATTAAGAACTTATTTATTTTAATTTATTAATTTTGTTTTACGGAGTCTTCAAAAAGTTTCAACGTCTATTTTCGATCTCAATGTCTCCTTTTTGAAATCCCTACACCAACAGTTTTCTCCGTGTTACTCCGATTTCATTGATTTCTAGTAGAAAATTCGAGCAACCCAAAACTTAAGCTTAAAGTCCATATTATCCATTCTATGCAGATGCGTTGTATGTGTTTCTGTGCATTCTTTGCGTTTCTAAATTCAAGTTACATACAGTGCGTTTTATGCGGCAAACAAAAACAATTTTGGCAAAAATGAAATATGAAATTGCGATTTTAAGAGAATTTATGGAATTTATTATTTATTTATTTTATGCTAAAGGCGTACAAAGACCGCTTGTATTTACAACGGGAACTGAGTGGTTTTCTGCAGCTTCAATAAGATTATCCTCCATTGTAATTGATTAAAAAATAATAAATACAGCAGAGATGACACTCAGTAGATTAAAGTAATCGATAACTTTAATGCAAATTTTGTTAATGAAAAAAAATTAAAAATTGATTGTAATATATTTTAGTCTTGAAAATAGTTGTAAACTTTATTAAGAAAACTTTTTCTTTCACTAAAGACTTTTTAATGAAAAAAAGAGAAAATTGGAATCCACTACGCAAACATTTTTATCGATATCATTGAAAATGAAAAATAATCTGTCATTATTGGCTATCAACAACAGCTGACCTTTTTTATGATGCATGAGAAACATACAAAAGCATTATGCGTTTTGCTTTGCAACTTGTCGTATACAATTACCCTGATTCACACTGATTGACATCTGCATAAAACGCAACAGCGCATAGAACGGATGGTATGGACTTTCAGCTTAAACCTCTTTTCTTGCTTTTTTTTCCAAATAAAATTAATAACCACATTTTCTTTATATATATATATATATATATATATATATATATATATATATATATATATATATATATATATATATATATATATATATATATATATATATATATATATATATATATATATATATATATATATATATATATATTGTAATATACACTATATTCACCAGCTATAACTATTCATTTATGTTGTAATATATGTATACTACATTAAGTTTACTTTAATAATTAATCGCAAGACATAACAATTGTAACATATCAGCTGTAACATCATTAGATATAACATAATACATTATAAGCAACTATGTAACATTATTAGATATGATATAATACGTTATAAGCAACTATGTAACAGGTGCAGCCAACACATGAATGTAAAAGTTGGGCGTGCGCGTCTTTGATGTTAGGAGAAAAAGTTCTAGAATAAAAGAAAGCGTGGTTGGGAAAAGACGTATAGTTCTTACATCATCAGAAGTGGGATAACCAAAAAAAAATATATAAAATAAAATTTTGTTTTTATAAGAAAAAAATTCGAAGCCGGAATGGATTCAACCTTAAATAGGAAACAACTGCTAGATGTGCTAAAATTTGCGGGAGTATCGGTCTCCAGTAAGTATTCAACCGAGGAACTCCGTAAAATTTTTTCGAAGCACAAGGACATTCTAGAGGGCACCTTGAAGGAGAACTCCGACATCGTTGCTGAGCCTACAAATCTTCCTGTGGAAGAACCTACTGGCACTAATGTAGAAAAAAGTGAAGCCGCTAGTGATTTTATAGACCCTACGAATCCTACGCAAGTTGCCTCAGAATCCCTCGCCTCCGCTACAGCTACAACCCCTATGATAGAACAAACAGCTTCTCCTCCGTATCTTAGCTCTAACCTCCATGCAATAACCTCTGACGCCGCCGCTGCCTGTAGTACAGAATACTCTAAATCCCTTGAGAACCACAAAACAGAAGCTGACAAATTAAATGAAGAAATTGAAATTTTACGCCGCCGCTACGAAATCCTACGTCTTCGTAAGGAGATTGAAACAATTCAATGCGCAACAGACACTGCTGTACCACAACGTGTCGTAAATTTCCAAGAAATTGAGCACGCTATCATAAAATTTAGCGGCGAAGATCGGTCATTTGGAATTACTGAGTTCTTTCAAAATCTTGAAGAAGTGTTAGAGCACGTGAAAGCCGACGAATTGCTAAAATTTTTAACCCTCAGAAATTCCTTGACTGGTTCAGCTCGGTTGTTGCTTGGAAGGGGAGCTATGACCTACGCGGATCTTAAGGCAAAACTAATTAAAGAATTTGGCCACACAGTAAGTCGTCATGAGATTTACAATATTTTGCGCCAACGAAAGAAAAAATCGGATGAAAGTGTCCGCCGATATATTATGGAGATGGAATCGATTGCCCTTCGTAGCGATGTTAGCGACTTCGAGCTCGTAGCTTTTATCCAAGAAGGTATACAAGGGCGTGTGACAGACTTCATTCTTTTTGCGGCTGCTAAAACAATGGATGACATCAAAAACGCTATTCTGATGCATGAGCAACGACAAAGCGTAAGAGGTGACAGCGAAAACCCTACAAGTATAAAAGAAATGACAAATGAGGTAAAAACCGTTGCTCCGAAAACAAATAACGAAGGAACACGTTGTTATAACTGCTCGAGAATGGGGCATATAAAACTTCAGTGTCCTTATGAGGAGCGGCCCGTTGGTGTTTGTTTTAATTGTTGGCAATCTGGACATCATAACAAAACATGCAAGAATGCCAAACGTATACAGAAGTTAAAAACTACGATCGCAGCTGTTACCGAGGGAGGCTTAACTGGTGAGGACACAAATATTTTAGATTTTATTAATAAGGTATGTTTAAGGTTTGTTAATGTGAATGGTGAACATAGTGATTGTAAAATTGTTTTGTCTATTTTTGATACTGGCAGCCCGGTAAATTTGGTACGAAAATCTGAAGTACCTTTTGACATTAGAGGGACGGCAACACGGACTGAATTTCGGGGTCTTTGCAATACCAGGATAATTACATTCGGAAAACTGGAATCTGAAATCTCATTTGGAAGACAAAATCATTTAATTACTTTACTTGTGGTGCCGGACGATACTCTACCAATTCCCTTACTTTTGGGACGTAATTTTCTCTCTGAATTTAATATTAGTTTATGTTATATCAATAGGCCAGTGAAATTGGGCAATAAATATGTTCTTAGGGATCATAATATTTTTTACAATTTATTTTTGATGAATTCTGGAAAACCTGAGGGGACATTATATAGGAAAATTGATAATTTACCTTCTGCTTTGCAAGTTAATTTGGATGATTTTATTACGGTAGGACAGTCGGGAAGTGACTGTGATGCATCTAAGACGAATGCACTGCAGGAACTAACAGAGTTCGAATTTGTTCGGAGTCAGATTTTAGCTATAGATGTTCATTGTGATTTCGATGAATTGAATATTAACCCAACATTAGGAATTACTGATAGGAACATTATTAAGGATATAGTGAAGGAACATTACCTAGATTCGAAGGCCGAGGTCTGTCCCATTGATTACGAAATGACTATTAGATTGAATAGCAACGATCGTTTTTATTTTCGACCTCGTAGGCTAGCTGTCAGCGAGCGTATTGCTTTGAGAAAAATTATCGATGAGTTATTGGAAAAGGGGATTATTAGACAGAGTGAATCGCCATACGCTTCCCCTGTTGTGATGGTGTCTAGAAAAAATGGAGAATATCGAAAATGTGTAGACTATCGGGCGTTGAACAGGATCACTGTACGCGACAATTTTCCGCTACCACTTATTGAGACATGCATGGAGTATTTGGGCAATAATAGGTATTTCTCCACGTTGGATTTGAAGAATGGGTTTTTTCATGTAAAAATGAATGAAGAGTCGAAGAAATATACGTCATTCGTGACACCAGATGGGCAGTACGAGTACAATTGTATGCCATTTGGTCTGAAGAACGCGCCTGCAGTCTTCCAACGATATATACATTGCGCACTACGTGATCTGATTGAATCAGGAAAGATAATTGTCTACCTTGACGATATATCTATAGCAACACCAACCTTTAGGACCCATTGTTGTGTATTGGCCGAAGTTTTACAACGTCTGGCAAGCTTAGGTCTAGAATTAAATTTGAAGAAATGTAGTTTTGCATATGAAACAGTGAATTATCTAGGGTATTCGGTTGACGCTAATGGAATACGCCCTAGTGATGCACACTTACGGGCCCTGGCACAATATCCTCCCCCCACTAACTTCAAACAGTTACAATCATGTCTTGGGTTATTTTCTTACTTTCGGAAATTTGTGAAAGACTACGCGAAAATAGTACACCCCCTCCAGAAGCTGCTTAGAAAAGGCGACGTTTATAATTTTGATGAATCTTGTAGGCAATCGTTCTACGAACTTAGGGATAAATTGACGAAACCACCGGTATTGGCCCTGTATAATCCAAAAAATGAGACCGAATTGCACACGGATGCAAGTATGGTAGGCTTCGGGGCTGTATTATTACAGAAACAGGGCGATGGAAAATTCCATCCTGTTTTCTTTTTTTCAAAGGCTACTACCGCAGCAGAATCAAGGATGCATAGTTTCGAGCTTGAAACCTTGGCCATTATTCATGCTCTGAACCGTTTCGACATTTATTTGAGGGGCATTCCTTTCAAGATAGTTACCGATTGCAATGCTCTTGCACTCACTTTGAACAAGAAAGATATCAGTCCTAAGATTGCTAGATGGACTTTACAGATGGAGCAATATGATTACAGGATATTACATCGGAGTGGGGTTACGATGGGTCACGCTGATGCATTAAGCAGATGCCATGAACAGACAATGGAAACTAATGGCTGCTCTTGCTCTATACTGGACAAAATCTGTTTGGGTTCATATGGAACAGATTTAGATCTTAACAACTATAGTGATACTACGGCCGGTCCCCCGAACAACTATAAACAACCTCCGCACGATAATATTGAACATCAGGCTTCTACTGTCCTCTATAGCGATTTGAAAGACACTTGTGATGGACAGGGAGAAGATTTTGATATACCGAATTTTGTACCCTGTAGAACTGTTAATGTTTCCGATGAGGGCGAGCTTAACTTTATGATACATGCAACGCAGACTAGGGATGCTGAAATTACGGCGATAAGGACACGATTAGAGAAGGAAAATTTGGTCGGATTCAAACTTGTGGACGGTATAGTGTTCCGGGAAGATAACAAGGGAGATTTACTTTTATATGTCCCTAGCGAACTAGAGGATAATGTCATTAGGTTGGTACATGAGAAAACATGTCATATGGGAATAGAAAAGACGTACGAACGTATGAGGAAAAACTACTGGTTTAGAAATATGAAATGCAAAATTGAACATTTTATAAGGAATTGCATACGGTGTATTATGTGCTCTCCTCCCGTTAGAATACACGAACAGAACTTGTACAGTATACCTAAGAATCCCGTACCATTCGATACAATACACATCGACCATTTTGGTCCACTTCCTTCGATAAATTCTCAACGGAAGCACATATTGGTTGTAATTGATGCTTTTACAAAATTTGTTAAACTTTTTGCGGTAAAATCGACAAGTACAAGGGAAGTCATTGCTTGCCTGGATAAATATTTTATAAACTACTCGAGGCCTAGACGAATTATCAGTGATAGAGGAACTTGTTTTACTTCTTCTGAGTTTAGCTCATACCTATTATCCAATAACATAGACCATGTTAGAATAGCGGTGTCATCTGCACAGGCGAATGGACAAGTTGAGAGAGTAAACAGGGTACTTAAGGTCATGCTGAGTAAGGTAACGAGCCCTTTGAACCATGCTGATTGGTCGCGGATGTTAACGGAGGTTGAATTTGCTATGAACAATACAATTCATTCTTCTACTAAGCAACCCCCTAGTAAATTGTTATTTGGTGTTGAACAACGTGGTGTAATTGTAGATTTTTTAACAGAATATTTGGAGCGAAAGACCTCGGACAGGAATGTCGGTGAGCTAGGGCAAATTAGAGCCGATGCGGCAGTGGCCATTCAAAAGTCTCAGGATGACAATTTAAGGTACTTTTTGAATAGAAGCAGACCTGCTAAATCTTATGGAGTGGGTGATTTTGTTGTTGTTCGGTATAATGACACGACAATAGGGACGAATAAGAAGTTGAACGAATTGTTTAGAGGACCTTACGTAGTGCATAAAATTTTAGGTAACGATCGATATGTTATTAGGGACGTCGAGAACTGTCAGATTACCCAGCTGCCATACGATGGAATAATAGAAGCTTCAAGATTACGAAAATGGCTAAATTGATAATTTGATTGAGGGCAATCAATAGTCAGGATGGCCGAGTTGTAATATACACTATATTCACCAGCTATAACTATTCATTTATGTTGTAATATATGTATACTACATTAAGTTTACTTTAATAATTAATCGCAAGACATAACAATTGTAACATATCAGCTGTAACATCATTAGATATAACATAATACATTATAAGCAACTATGTAACATTATTAGATATGATATAATACGTTATAAGCAACTATGTAACAGGTGCAGCCAACACATGAATGTAAAAGTTGGGCGTGCGCGTCTTTGATGTTAGGAGAAAAAGTTCTAGAATAAAAGAAAGCGTGGTTGGGAAAAGACGTATAGTTCTTACAATATATATATATATGTATAATTATATACATATATAATTATAAAAAAAATTTTTGTAAGGAGTTTGACAATTGCTTTCTCGGCTTTGTTGCAATCAATTCGCTTCGCTTAGACTTTCTAAATGGTCCTTTCATTAAAAAACGGAGTATTTCTCGTAAAATAATTCGAATGTCTTTTGACACATTCTTGGCGCACTCTGCATAAAGTATTTTTTTGTATTCTTTAGTTACAATCTGGGGCCTGTTTCACTAAACTACAATTGTACAAGTTTACAAGTTACAATCCAAGTCTCATTCTTACAAGTGCTGATTAATGGTGTTTCATTAAAATTTTCACAACACTTGTAGATTTTTTCACTTGTAAACTACAATTTCTACAATTACAAGTCTTTTTATATATTGTGATATTAATTTTGCAATTCTTATTTATTATTACTCAAAATTCTCAAATATCATATAAAAACGCAATATAATTAAACATAACACTGTGTATAATTTTTTAAGTCGTGGCAAAATAACTATATACGGACACCACTACGTGATAAAAGACTAAAAAAAAGACCCGTGTCTCCCAATTTTTCCCAAAGTCATGCACTTTTTTTATGGGCCGCCAAAGATTTGGGGCCTCGGTATCATTTTCGCTAAAAAGTGATCATTTTCTCGGGCTCATATCTTGCAAACCGTTCCGAATTTCGATTTACTCTCTGAGGCAAACTTGTAGCTCTTATCATAAAGAACAAAAATTGTCAACATAAAAAATCAAAAAAACTTCACCTTTCAGATAAAAATCGCAAAAAACTTAAAAAAATTAGATTTTTTTTTACCTTTTTCTCTTGTTCAGGTCCATAGGTAGCAAACCGTTCAAAATTCAAGGAAACAATCAACTACAAAAATTTACCTAAGATCTCAATAAACAAATTTCTACAACATATAAACTTCCTGGGAATAAAAAAGTAATTGATAGCATAGTATCTCAATGTTGAAGTAAATAAAAAACAAATGAAATTAAAAAACGGTGTTCAGAATTATTCCCAGGAAGTTTATATGTTGTAGAAATTTGTTTATTGAGATCTTAGGGAAATTTTTGTAGTTGATTGTTTCCTTGAATTTTGAACGGTTTGCTACCTATGGACCTGAACAAGAGAAAAAGGTAAAAAAAATCGATTTTTTTTTAAGTTTTTTGCGATTTTTATCTGGAAGGTGAAGTTTTTTCGATTTTATATGTTCGCAATGACAAGAGCTACAAGTTTGCCTCAGAGAGTAAATCGAAATTCGGAACGGTTTGCAAGATATGAGCCCGAGAAAATTATCACTTTTTTGTGAAAATGATACCGAGGCCCCAAATCTTTGGCGGCCCATAAAAAAAGTGCATGACTTTAGGAAAAATTGGGAGACACGGGTCTTTTTTTAGTCTTTTATCACGTAGTGGTGTCCGTATATGGTTATTTTTTTCGTGTTGCACTGTGTAATTAAATATATGTGTGAATATATGTATTTTAGAGTACCCATGAACTATATAAAAATTTCAAAAGTTATTTTAAATACTTGTGCAATTATGGGTATTCCAATGTATATCGATAATTTGTTTTGATTGTTATCATACCACTAATCAATCAAAACATATGTATGTTTAATTTAATTTAATTTTTGTTTTGTAATGACAAATCTATAAAATAAAATTAGTGTGGTGCGGGATATTAGGGCTGCCAAAGACGGTCTCTTTGGTAAGTTTAGCGATAAACTTACTAAAGAGATAAAAATGGAAGAGTGGGAGAACGTCCGTATGCGGTGTCTTGCACTTGGACTGATGCCACTTGGACTGAGTCACCAACATGTGATGGCATCCGATCACAGGAGCCTAAAGGTGATAAAGTGTTATTGCAGGTGTTGTTGAGTGAGTATCACTTTAGAAGACTGCTGCCAAACACAGAAGTGACTCCTACCAAGAACGAGGTGGAGCTAGTGCCGATGCCTGAGAGCTCTCGAAAAAGAATTGAGCACCATTAAATATTATTTAAATTTTTTTCCACTCTTTTTTTTATTTAGAACGAAGAAGCCCAAAATAAAAAAAATAAAAATGTAGAAAAGGTGGACTAGCAAATTGAAAATTTGAAGCTGCAGAATAAAAATTTTCAATTGAAAAATAAAGCTCTGCAGCTTCAAACGTCTCAGCAGAAATTTATGCGCCGTAAGGGAGTTTACATATATACGTAGTTTGTTTTATTGCATATAATCACATATTTAAAAAAATAAATAGTTAAAAATAAACAAAATAAATAAATAAATGCTAATTAATATTAAAATTGTTATATTTTGTGTTTATTTGAAGTAATTTTTATTAAAAAATAGTTAAAAATCAAATTTTAATTTAATATATCATTCACTTGTAACTTGTAAAATTTTTTCTAAGGCTCTCCGTCGACTCTAACTTTTTTCCTACAATTCTACAATTGTACAAGTGCAAATTTAGTTTAGTGAAACAAAACCACTTTTAGAACTATGACTTGTAGACTTGTAACTTGTACAATTCGCTTGTAGTTACAAACTTGTAATTGTATTTTTATGAAACACAATTATTCACAAGTTCACAATTTTATAGGCAAAAACATTTGTAATTGTGAACTTGTAGCTTAGTGAAATAGGCCCCTGTTTGTACAACAATAAGTAAATTTAATAGTAAATGAAAAGTAAGAGTTGTTTATGCCCCATAGTGCAAAACAAAGAAGTTCTATGAACATGTTCAATATCATATCATATCAAATATCATAAAGATTCTATTATTTTTTGATGAAGTCGCTGTAAAATATTCATTATTTTAGTGTTCTTTTAATTCGCATAAAACACATTTTTTAACGTTTATTTCCGATTCCCCTGGTAATGAGTAAAACTCGTGTACGAAAAATACGAGAAAACATTTTTTAGTATTGATTATAATTTTGTGGTTTTTCTCTGTGGGATTTTAGTTTTGCTTGAAAAATCCAAGAATATTAATTATTAATAAATAAACTTGTATCGTAATAGTAATGAGGAAAATAATTTTATTTTTTCTGTTTTGTTATAATATATGTACGTACATGTATTAAGAAATAAACATCAAATACTTGTGGTTTTAGTGAATTTAATTTTTTTCTCCAAAATTTGACGGGGTCAAAATATTTTGCTGTTTTAAATAGGCAATATAATAACAATTGTGGTTCATATATGCATAAATTAGTAGCAAGTGGACTTCTCAATTTTACGGTGAGAGCGTGTATCAAGGCGTCCACCGCTTTTCCTGCGTGGCTGTTGCATAGTTTTCTGACATCTGCAGTTATCTTACCACCAAGCAATAGGCACATTGCGGTCAAACTCCAAGTCGACTTTTATTGTTTAGCAAAAAAACTAAAAAATACAACTTTAAGTAGCAAAGGAGCTTGGAAGTGATGCACTGGCAGTAAATCGAACACCCGTCTCTATACAACGGGATTCAGGTTTCAATAAATTTTGCGATGAGATCTCCGCAGAAGTCACTATTACTCTTATTTTATGTGCTATAGATCCTAAGGTATCGACAGCTTTTCAGAGTAAGGCCACTATTACCTTTAGTTTTTTCATATTCTCTCCTATTACCATGTTGATTCGTGTAGTAACATGTCAAGTTTTAGTGGCAATCAACAAAAGATTAAGGAAAATAGGATTTTATAACTCCTGGCATGCACAGCACCAAAGTGCAAGTGACCACGGGAGCAGCCCAAGTGCAACTGACTTGCTTTCCGATTGGTTTCAAAATTAGGGAAAGCTGTATAAGTTTTTGTTTAGACTAAACGAGAATTGTTAACAGTTGTAAACAGCGTATGCACCTGTTAGTCACTGTTGTATGTAATCAGATGTGGTGGGTATTTCATTAAGCCTTTGTTTTTTTTTTTTTTTTGCTAATATGAATTTATTGTATCTTCAAACTGAACTAACAATAAGTGTTCAAATCTTATGTATAAATATAATAATTAGGCCCAACCAGTGTCGGACATAAACTTAGTGATAGTAATTAGTTTAGTTTAGTTTATTTTATCAAGTCATTACAATACAACAAGAACATGTCTTATATTAAAGTATTGCTTAGAGTTTTGTTGTATAGTACGTTTAAAAAAAAAGAAATAAAAATGAAAATAAATATAAATAAATAAAAATAAATTTAAATTTTAAAACATTAAAGAAAAAGAAAAAAAAAGAAAAAATAAACAAAATTACAACAATAAACTTAGAACAAATCTGTTAAAATACATAAGTACATACATATGGCAATTAATACGAAAAGTGCCTAAATATGGCAGTTTTGAAATGGCTTGCATTGCTTAATGTTTGTATTTGAGGGGGTAGTTGGCTCCAAAGGCGAATGGAATTTATGTAGAAGTGTTGCTCTGAGATCGCTTTATTGAATTTGAAGTTGTTTATCTTGTTTCCTCTATTTGAGCGGGAGAGCGTTATTTTTCGATGTAGATAGGGAGGTTGGCGCGTATAAATCATTTTGTGCAAATACAGTAGTGATCGGCATTTAAGTATGTTATCAAATGTAACATTGTAAACTTGTTTCGAGAGGTGTGATATACTACCGTTTCTTCTTATGCCAAATATGTATCTTGCAACATTGTTGTATGTCACATTTAGCCTTCTTTTACTCAAAGTATTACAACTAGCAAAAAGCTCACAACCATACAGGAGAGTTGGAAGAATGTAAGTTTTTGCTAACAGCATTCTAATATATATTGGCGTAAAATGTTGTGACGCCCAAAGATTTCGTAGCAATGCATATGTTTTACCACAGCTGGCCTTAATATGGTCTGACCAATTCAATTCTTTGTTAAAGATAACACCAAGATTCTTAGCTGAGTCCAAGAAGTTTATAACCGTATTGTTTATTAATATTGGCGGAACATACGTTTTAATATTTTTTGGTAGACCAATAACTAAAGCAGACGATTTCTTAGGATTTAAGCTTAAACCGTTCGCAGACGCCCATAAATATATTTGTTCAAGATCTTGGTTTATTAATCGCACACAGTTGGCTATGTCTGTTGCACTGCAGCTAATATACAGTTGTACATCGTCAGCATACATTTGTGTTTTACAATGTTTAACATGTGTTGGAAGATCGTTAGTATAAATAGAATATAACAGCGGCCCAAGTATCGAGCCCTGTGGGACACCTCGAGGCATTGCACAACTAGTGGATGTATTTGATTCTTGGGAAACACTTTGCGTTCTGTCACTAAGATACGCCCCCAGGGGGCGCGGTCAATTCATCCTGTCTTGGTGGCTTGGTGTTGAACCTCCTGGGGTATAGGGTTATCAGGTTTCCGGACCTAGGCCTTTTTGCTGATAACCCCTAAAAACTTGTATGTTGCTACCCAATCCCTGAAACAACAGGGCAACGGGCGCGCATGCAAGTAAACTAAAGGTAAAAGCGGGTTCGCTCGCTCGTCCGGAGGGGTAGTTGGTCTTTCCAGACCTTGACCTTTGGCCAATTGCCCTAAAACTTAATATGTTACTACCCAATCCCTGAATACCAGGGTAACGGGCGTGCATATAAGTAATTAAGGAAGTAGCTTGCTACGCTAGTCTGGGTAGAGGTGTTACCGATGCCTCAGGTGTGCAAGGAACCTAAAATCGGAGGTGCTTTTAACACGCGGCTGACCAGAGTCCTATCTGGTGCCACGGGAACCAGTAGCCCCTAGGACGTGTCCTAGACTGGTTATTGGTGAGGCCCCTTCGGGGATCACGTGGTGGCTGTGGTTAAAACCCAAAGATACGCGGGGAGAGGTATGGGCTGGATGAGTGTGTCTTCAATCATGGGCTAGTGGCATGATGTGGATGTTCTCTTCAGGCCATATATCTCTAGGTGCTGTTGCTATTCGACAGAGCTGCTCTAATGGTTACGGTAGGTGAAGCTTCAGGTCAGATTGGGGTAAAAGTTCCACTGCCGTGCCATTTGGGTAGTAGGAGGTTAGATAGCTCCAAGCATCTTAGCAAGGTGTCTGTACATGGTCCAGCAGCCTGTACGGAACTTGCTACCATGTTGTCCCTGTCAGGGGCACATGTTAGTTGGCGCTCCGTCGTGTGCCCTTGGCGGGGGCTACTGGGGCGGTGGTGAACGTGATTTATTCACCCTTGTGCAATAGTGCACCGTCAGGTTAGGCCTTCGGGCAGGTACTGACGTGAATCTTTTGCAACTCTGTCACTAAGATACGTAGTTAAAAGCTTAATCGCAGTTGACGAAAAATTGCACATGTACTTTAATTCATGGCATAAAATAGTGTGATGTACTGTATCGAAAGCCTTAGAATGGTCGAGTAGTATAAGAAATGATAACCTTTGTCGTTTGTCAATTCGACATCTTATTTCCTCAGATACTTCGATCAAGGTACTTAAGCAGCTATGTTTGGGTCTAAATCCAGACTGCCTTTCATCTAGTAAGGAGTTTGCATGTAGATAACGGATAACTTGCTGGTGAATGAGTTTCTCAAAGGCTTTTGAAATATACGGGAGGATCGCAATTGGTCTAAAACTTTTGTCTGGTTTAGAAACAGGTACTATTTTGGCGTGCTTCCACAAAGACGGAAATGTAGATGTCGTTATTATTGTGTTGAACAATGCTATGTATGCTTTTGTTGACTGCTATTCTTGCTTGTTTGAATAATTCATAAAACTCAGGAATTCTGAATCGTTTCCATCTAGCGTATGCACGATTTCTATCTTCAATTAAAGTTTTAATCTCAGAAGAAAACCAGGGATTGTCATTACGAATTACTTTAGACTTTACATGGACATATTTATCATAAAGATATCTTATATTACCGTTTAATATATTTAGTTGTTCATCAGTATCAGAAGTAACATACATATTATCACAATTAAGAGATAACAGTTCAGTGCCAAGAGATTGATAATCAATATTTTTGAAATCTCTATAGTAAAAATGTTGCATCTGAATGTTATTTGTTATTTTAAAATCATATGATATAAACAATAAGTCATGGCGTGAAAACATGGATGCTGACAGTTGATCTAAAGTATTAGGCGAGATTTATCATTAATAAAGCAAAGATCAAGTAGAGTGCTCGTAGTGGATGTAAAGTGTGTGGGAACTTCATTATTCGCTATATACATACCAATAGATTCCATATCTTCTACGTGACTTTTATCCTCCAGGGTATTTGCGTTGAAATCTCGGGTTAAAATTATATTGTCATAACCAAGTGTATAACCGCTAATCATATCTAGCGTAGCGCTCATATTTATATTTCGGTTAGGTCTATATATAACACCGATCAAAAGGTTTTCCATGTCATTGGTTCATTTAAATTAAAAGCTGAATTTTGCGAAAGCAAATTATTGCTGTTTGAACACGAACACGAATATTTTTTATTTTTGTTATGAGCTCACACGTCCGTTCACTTCAAGAGCTGAATTGTAATTTTTAATAATACATAAATGTGTTAAGCACAAAAATATTCAAAATAGCACAAAAAAATTCCATCTGAAGTGTGGCGTATTAAGGCCGTAGTATCCCTCTTTTTTAAGCGGATGTGTCCAGGAAAGTTCAAGATGTTACGAGCAAGGGGATTAGGATGGAACTCGAGTTTTGTTAAATATTTGCCTGCATATTTTGCAATTTCAGCGGACACAAGTGGCATATTTAAATCACGATGTAAAATTAAATATTTCATGTACCATGGAGCCGATGTTATTAACCTTAAAATTTTGTTTTGCATTCGTTGGATTCTCTCTACATTGGAAGCTGAAGCAGTGCCCCATAGCTGAATTCCGTAACACCATATCGGCTTCAAAAGCGACTTGTATATTAAAAGTTTACAATCTAGACTGAGGGTAGAATTTCTACCAATCAGCCAGTGTATCTGGGTTAATTTAAGCTTCATTTGTGTCAGCTTAGAGTCAATGTGGTGTTTCCATGTAAGCCGTCGGTCAAGGTGTATACCAAGGTATTTCACCTGTGAATGTTGAGGAACAACTTGGTTGTTGATTCGAATGGGGGAACAAGTGTCTCTTCGTAGAGTAAATGTGACATGAGCACACTTTTGTTCATTTACTTTTATTTTCCATAAGTTCAACCATAGTTCCAACAGGCTAATATGATTCTGAAGATATCGGGATGCCTCGTGAGGGTTTTCATGCATACTAAGGCAGGCTGTATCATCGGCAAATGTAGAAGTGATGATATTACTGCTCAAAGGCATATCACAGGTATAAATCAAATACAAAACTGGCCCCAGTATACTACCCTGTGGCACCCCAGATGAGATAGTTTCGGGCACACTCATGAAGTCTCCTTCCACAACAGTGAACTTCCGGGCAAGAATGTAACTTTTCAAAAGATTTACAATGTTTATTGGTAGATATGTCTTCAATTTTAAAATTAGGCCTTCATGCCACACTTTATCAAATGCCTGAGAAACATCAATAAAGAGGGAAGAACAATACTTCTTTTCTTCAAATATTCTTCTTATGAAATGAACCAATCTATGAGTTTGTTAAATGGTGCTATGTTGACTTCTAAAACCAAATTGATGATCCGGTATACATCCATTATTAGTTAGAATTGGGGACAATTTAGTCATTAGCAGCTTTGAAATTGTTGGCAATAAACTTATTGGCCTATATGACTCAGCCTTGGTAGGATCTTTGCCCGCCTTTGGAATCATTTTAACCATGGCAAGTTTCCAGCTGTGTGGATAATACTCCAGTCGTGAAATGCCATTAAAAATTAATAGCAGGATTCTAATAGCAATACGAGGCAACTTCATAAGCATCTTGTTACAAAATTCCATCAATACCCGGGGCCTTCTTTGGGTTGGTTTCAGCAATTAGTTTTTGCACATCACGCATCTTAATCTTTATGGGTCGAGGGGGTAGAGCAACTACACTCGGCAAATCAACAGCACCATTACATGTGTTTAGGGTAAATACGTATTTTAAATGCTCAGCCAATATGTTACCTTTTTCAGTTTTGGTTCTTGCCCAACCTCCGGTAGAAGTGCGCATGGGTGGTTTAAACTCAACGGGTGTTTTAAGTTTTCTAGCAGCGCGCCACAAGGAGTAATTAGATGCTGCTGTAACATCGAGACCTTCCAGATAGTTTTTAAGGGAAGCAGATTTTTCAGATGCAAGTAATTCTTGGAGTCGTTTAGTGCATTCTCTAAGTCTATTTTTATTTTGGGGTGATCTGTGCTGTTGCCATTCCCTTCTAGCTCTTCTTTTTTCACATACGAGACGTTCAATATCCGCAGAATAAATTCTATTAAACCCAGTGTGCGGATGGGAGGTAGTGGCATGTTTAGCAGCCGGTTTAATACTTTCGGTAAGATTAGCAATTTTAAATTCAATATCATCGGAAGTTCTTAGCTTGATGTTCTCCGTACAATGACTACTGAGATATTTTTTGAACCCCAGCCAATTAACATTATTTATCATCTTCGCATATGGGTGAGGTAAGTCACTTCTTAGTGAGCTACAAATTGTAACGGTCGTGGGAGAGTGATCAGAGGAGAGATCATGGGAAGCTTCAACATGAATTAAATCCCTAGATATATTTTTCATGACGCCAAAGTCTATAAGATCCGGAATTTTTTGTATATCAGTAGGCCAGTAAGTGGGCTCCCCACTAGAAATAACATCCAAAACCAATTTTTAAAATGGTGTTGAATAATGCTCTACCTCTAGGTGTAATAAGACGCGATCCAAAATTGATGATCCGGTATACATCCATTATTAGTTAGAATTGGGGACAATTTAGTCATTAGCAGCTTTTCGAAGAGCTTTGAAATTGTTGGCAATAAACTTATTGGCCTATATGACTCAGCCTTGGTAAGATCTTTGCCCGGCTTTGGAATCATTTTGATCATGGCAAGTTTCCAGCTGTGTGGATAATACTCCAGTCGTAAAATGCCATTAAAAATAAACAACAGGATTCTAATAGCAATACGAGGCAACTTCATCAGCATCTTGTTACTAATTCCATCAATACCCGGGGCCTTCTTCGGGTTGGTTTCAGCAATAAGTTTTTGTACATCACGCATTTTAAGCCTTAGTGTCTTTCAATTTAAATACTACTAACGCCATTATGTATGAAATATAATTCTAATGCGCAAATGTCTGTGTCAGCTTTGTTGGGTGGTGCGAATCCGAAATAACCAATTTTACATGATTCTGGCGCATAAATAAGGCTAAATTCGACTCGTGTTACATAAGCTGTGTAGCATGTAGGGGCATTCTGTTGAAACTGCATGCCGTTTCCATATCATTCAATTCAGGCCAAAAGAAGTTGTTAATGGTCGACCTACAGCATTAAAGTTTGACGGTGATGGCCTGGACAAAGTCGTTCTGAAACAAATATGGACCGGTGACACACCGCCAAAATCCATACCAAAATGTTATATTCGGGATATGTTGGACGTTCTTGGGTCTAATTTTGACGTACCCATTAATCCAGAAATGGAGAATGACTATGCAAACCGTCAAATAGGCGGCTCGTGGGGATGTTGCCTTTCATTCTAATATTTTTAGAAATAGAGAATCACCCAAGAAATCTAGTTGTGCATCGTATTCTTTTAAAACAATTCTTTAAATACAAAACAAACGGTTTGTTGCAATTTAATAAAAATATTAAAAAATGGAACAACTATAAGAATTGATTTTTCTCTCATTTCCTAAAAATTCGGGTCTGAAATCTAAGGATATACTAGACTCGTGCATAATTGGTCGCCATGAGCATTAAAAATAAAAATTAATAAATGTCTAATCCTCCTGTCTCGCCTGTTATGATTTTTTAAAGTTAGTTTTTAGCGTAATCGTTTTTTTTTATTAATACCTTCAATGAAACAATTAGTTGCATTCGACTTGCAGGCCTTCTGCCTCTTGCAACATTAATCGTTGCAGAAGTTTTAATTTAATGTTAAGCACGTAAAAGTTGTAATTAAAAGTAAAAGCGTTGTTTTGTTTTTCTTGTACTTCGCTTATTCTTATTAAAATATTATTATTCTTTTACAAGATTAGAAAAGTACTCTAGAAAATTAACACTTGAACTTTAACCAAAATGCCCTTCACTTGCTACTTCGCTCATTAAGATGTTACACAAAAATATATTACAGAACTGAGGGCTTAAAGCAGGCAACATGGCAGTTCTTTTCTAAAATAAAGTTAAATTCACTCCGATAGAAAATAATATTCTGGTGGCCTAGAAGTAAATTTTTGACTGATTTTTATAAATATTTCAGTTTTTCAGATTTTTTTCGAGGATAATGCAATATTGTACAAAAAAATAACAAACATACAGTTGCATCGGTGTTTTGAAAGTTTATATCAAAGATTTCTAAGAGCTTTGTTTTATATATATTGAAATTTTACACAAGATATGCTTTTAATATAAAATAGTGAACTATTCTCATGAAATTCAGTTTTGTACGATATTTTAGTATTTATTATGAATATGTACGAAATTAACCCTTAAACGTATTTCAAATTCTGATCATATTTTTGTTTTTCCACTTAAAGTTTTTGTGTGTTCAAGGACGCATAGTTAAATTCTATAACAAATATTTTTGTAGAGAGCGGCCAAAAGTTTTTGCCCTTTTGGAAAAAGATAGAAAAGACCCCTACGGCGAAGAGATATAGGGTTAAAATACTCCACAAAAATATTCCTCGTGATGTTTTACATAAGTGTCTTGAGCGCATCTTTTACGTAAAACGTATCGCTTGCAAGATATACTAGGACGAGTTATTATAACTATGAGCAAAAAGAGGGAAGGGGAAGTTTAACCCCCTTAACGCTTATACGAGTATCTTTTTTGTAGCGCCCCCGTCGTTACAACATTTTTATTTAAAATTTTTTTTTGTTATGCAGTGTAATCCATGAGGTATTTTATCATTTGGAAGACCGTTCGTGAAATAAATACAAATAAAGAATAAAAAAACTGGAGCTGGTATAGAGAAACTAATGATGCTATCGTAGTTCTAACTTAAGCAAAAATTATATAATCCTCCTCTGTATTATTTGTGTTGAAATGTGTCCTTCTGTATTAGTTGATTTTTCTATTGTAGTTTAAGGCAAATTTTTAGCAGGTAAATTCCAACTCACTTTATGTCAACAACACCCTGTATGTCAACAGCAGCAGACTAAAAATAGAAAGTAAAGGAAAATATTCAAAAGTAATGAAAACAAATAAGCACATAATTAAAACAAATTAACAAATTTGAGATTGAGCTACGAAAAAATCCAAACAAAATTATCAGTTGCGCTGTCAATTGTAATTCCATCAAACATTTTCAGTTGAAGTTGATGAAATTGCGCCGATATTCTAGAATTTGAAGTTGGACACTATAATTTGAAGTTTCCGAAACGAATAAGATTTCGTGTGAAATGAAAATATTGCGCAAAGTCGGAAAATAAGTTTAAATTCATAATAATAATCAAAAAATTGCAAAATTCGAGATTTATTAAAAAAAACCGAAATGTATATCAAGTGAAAAAATTCGTTTCACGAGTAGACTTATCGCATGTCCAATATAAATAAAAAGAATTCATACCCCAATTCTTAGAAATATTGAAGTTGGAAAACTTTCGCAACATTTTTTCATACTCTTGCGAGTATCATTCCATTACGGCTGGAATACCAGCCGGCAAAATGGAGGCCAGGAGGATTCCACTTACAGATGTATATATAATATTGAACCTGGTGCAAGAAAGCATCCTTAAGAGGAATGGTGCGTCAAATCAAATATATTTTATATAGCATTTAACTTGGTCCAAGAAAGCTGGGCGTCCTTAAGAGGAATGGAGCGGCAAATCAAATATTTTCCTTGCTAACTCCAGTAACTGTATAGCTAGTGAACTGAGCAATAAGGAGACAGTAATTCCGGAGAGTTTGTACCTTTTGCGTTTTTTTTCTATCGACACCTTGTAGAACATACAGGTTAATTTGAATGAATGTACGCAACACTCAAAACGAATATATTACGCTTCCAGAAAATGCATTGGACGGACACTGGGAATTCGGCAAACATGCCAGACTCTTAAGGCTTATGACTAACGACTTCTGCGGAAGATTCCGGAGCGAAGAAAAGAATAACGTCTCCTCAATATTCCATCTCCTATGTTCCTGCCCTTCACTAAAGTTGCAATGGTTCACGCATATAGGACTTGCATGTTTTGTAAGTCTCAGCAAGATAACGAAGACAGGCCCGAAGGGACTTAGCTCCTTCATTCATTATTACTTCACCTATAATTTCTGCTTTCTCTCGACGTTTATCGCTTCCCTCTACCATTTTGCTTATCTCCCTTCTCTTTACGGGTAACTCAAAGGGACCTCACAGCTGATAAAGTTGAATCAATATTGCAACGATATATTGGATGAAAGTTCAAAATTTATGGCTTGTTTCTATATAACAAGTAAGCAAACAAACAAACAAGTACTACTCAGACAAGTACGTAACAAAATGAGTTTTTATAACCCACTTGTCTAACCTACGTGCTGTTACCTAGAACTTTACGTTTTATTACATTGCAGGATTGCCATAGTGAAAATTTTAGTATTTCGTTTATTTTTTTCCATACAAAAACCAATTTTTTTTATTACTCAATGGCAACTCTAGACCGAATACAAGAGCAGCTGTTTTTTATTTATAAATCAAAATTTATTAATACATATACATATGTATATACATACATGTGTATATGCACACTTACAAACTTTTTATTCTTTAAATCCATATTTATATGTAGTATTATGTATATTGTATTATATATATTGTGGATTTTTAATTATTTTTTGAAAATTTATTTCTGTTTTTGGAAAAAATTTAACAAAATACTATTTTGCCATGCACACAATCACTTTTTTGTGATTGTCTTCTTTTGACAGTTTCGACAATTGAAATTGCAATGTAGAAACCACAGCTCTTACGTTTTCACTCAACAAAACTTGACATTTGTGTTATAAACCCCCAAAGCAAATTTTCATGCTCAATTGAGCAACATTTTTGAGTCACTTGTTATGTAGAAACATGCCATTAAGCTTTTTTAAGCTGATTTTAAAATTAATGGCATGTTTCTACATAACAAGTGACTCAAAAATGTTGCTCAATTGAGCATGAAAATTTGCTTTGGGGGTTTATAACACAAATGTCAAGTTTTGTTGAGTGAAAACGTAAGAGCTGTGGTTTCTACATTGCAATTTCAATTGTCGAAACTGTCAAAAGAAGACAATCACAAAAAAGTGATTGTGTGCATGGCAAAATAGTATTTTGTTAAATTTTTTCCAAAAACAGAAATTAATTTTCAAAAAATAATTAAAAATCCACAATATATATAATACAATATACATAATACTACATATAAATATGGATTTAAAGAATAAAAAGTTTGTAAGTGTGCATATACACATGTATGTACCCTGAAGGAAATGTCACTAGTGATTCACTAGTGATTCACTATTGACAAAGTCACCAGTACTATTGACAACTTATACCCCAGCCAATGCTTTTTTCTGTTGACATTTAACATGCACTTGTCATTGAAAATCCACTACTGACGTTGGAACTAGTGACGAACTAGTTCCAATGGGACCATATGACGACCGTAGAACTAGTACTTCCCTGTAGACATTGTCACCAGTATTATTGACATACTCTACACAATACTTCTTTCTATTGAAATTTAAGATGGACTTATCATTGAAAACCCACTACTGAAGAGGTCGTTCTAATGGGTTCATGTAAACAATTTTTGATATACATATATCCCTGCAGTTTTAGTTAAAATAAATGATTAAAGGTTCACCATAGAACAAATAAACGCAATTAAAAAATGAAGAGGCATAAGCGTGCTCTCAGAAATTTCTCTGCTCATCAAACAAAACTTGTTGACAACTCCGTTGACGATGTCTACATATGAGTCACCAAAATAGTCGACAAAACTGGTGACTTGGGTACACTTGTCCCCATGTTTCCTTCAGGGTATATACATATGTATATGTATTAATAAATTTTGATTTATAAATAAAAAAACAGCTGCTCTTGTATTCGGTCTAGAGTTGCCATTGAGTAATAAAAAAAATTGGTTTTTGTATGGAAAAAAGTAAACGAAATACTAAAATTTTTACTTCGGCAATCCTGCAATTGAATAAAACGTAAAGTGCTAGGTAACAGTACGTAGGTTAGACAAGTGGTTTATAAAAACTCATTTTGTTACGTACTTGTCTGGGTAGTACTTGCTTGTTTGTTTGCTTACTTGTTATGTAGAAACATGCCATAAAGCTCTTTTTTATACACCGCAAATAGTGACTAAAATCCTGTGTGACGTATAAACCGCAATATATATTTTTTATTGGAATATATTTGTGAATTTATTGATGTTTTTATACAATAATTTTTGCAAAGTTCTTTTCTTTCTCTGTAGAAACCGCTTGCAGTCTCTGTTGGGAATTGAACTCACGACTCTCAAACTGAAACCGTAGCGTACCACTTAAAGGTTTATCTTGGTCCTCCTTAAACCTTTTATTATTTGTTCTGTTTATCGAACATTTACTTTAGGAATTTATACTGAACTGGTATCAAAGATTCTTCGTTGTATCAAATTTATTTTCAATGTCATGACTAATAAGTAAAACTAATGAGGCATTATTTTGTTTAGAATGACAAATAATTAAGAAAGTAGTACTGCATCTGGAAAAAGTAAATGACGTGTATAAAAATGCTATTTTTCGTTACACCACTCGTAACATAAAGAGTGCCCCTCGTACAATACTTGGCGTCATTCGCGTAAGTATTTTTTTCTTTCATATTTTATTTCTTACTTTGTGTGTTGTGCAAGTCAGCAGCATTATTGGATTTCACCTTGACATAACAATGGTAAAGCGTCAGCGTCAACATATTGCTCCTCAGTCTACTTAACCAATAAGTGAATATATAAAATGTCTAGTTTGTGCCGTGTATGAGCGACTTTTCTATCGTACTGATGTTAACATATACAAGGTGGCGCAAAAGTAATGTCATAATTTGAATTGGGCTCAATTTTCGCAGATGACGTCAAATGTCACTGTGCTTTGACATGTATGATGTAGATATACAGAGAATTAGTTGTCAACAAATCATGGAGCGGTACGCACTTCAAGAACATGAAGTTATTGCAGTCCTTTATTTGACAAATTCTCTGTTTGTTGTTTCAACGCAGCAAGGATTTCGTCATCGTGTTCCATGTGCTCGAATCAATTAAGCGTTTTGCTGTGCGACTTATTCGAACTGATTCCACTACAGTGTTGCTTTTTCGACGGACGACGACACGCACAAATAGGCATCACCAGAAGTTCGTTGCAATGAATTTTTGGTGAAAGATTTGAAAATGTTCCCCTACAAACGACAAACTTCCCACGAATTTCTCCCTTCTGACCGTCGGACATGGTTAATATACTGCCATATTCTGTTAAACTTGGTGCAAGAAGAGAATGAATTCGTATCAAGAGTCATCATGAGTGACGAAGTAGTTACGTTAAAAACCCTAATTTGGTTTTCTGGCGCACAGAGAATCCAACTGAAATGAGTGAAGGCCATTGCATTCCCTCAAAGTGACTGTTTGGTCCGGCATTTGCAGTGAAAAAGTGGTTAACGCCGATAACAACACCGTAACCGTAAATGTTAACGCATAACATGCTACACGAGTTTTTTTGCCGCAAGTTCCTGCACTGGGTCTTGATGATTGTTGCTTTCAACAGAACGTAGCAACTGCTCACACAGCTATGGCAACGATGAAGATTTTCAGACACCGAATTCCAGGTCGAGTGAAATCCCATGTTAGAGATTTAAACTTACTGTCCAGATCGCCAGATCTAACAGCACCAGACTTCTTTCATTGGATCCTTTTGAAATCTCGCACTTACCACAACTAACAACGAACCTTAAAATTCTTGCAAGCTGAAATTGAAAAGTAATCGCCAATTTGGAGCCAGACGTTTTGCGAGCAACAATTCAATATGTCTTAAAACGAGCGCAATTATGCATCAACTCGGGAGGTGAGCGATATAATTTGATTGCATTAATGCATAGTTAACCAAAACTCTCAATAAATGAAATGCGTCTGTATTGGATAAGATAATATTTCCCAGCAAACATAAAAATAAGCATTACAAATATATTGAATTTTACTTTTAAAAGCAAAATGGAAATGAAGTTTAAAAAAGTTAATAAAATTAAATACAAAATATGCCTCAGTTTTTACAGAAATTTTTTCACACATATTTGATTGCTCGAGTTTAATTCACTATTAAAACAAAAAAAAAAATAAGTGTATTTAGGCATTATAAATTAAGTTTTCTAAATTTAACTTTTTGTAACAATTTCTTATTAACAAAATATGTTTTAAATTTGAAAAACTTAATTTATTTCTCTGCTTGGAACAAATAAGCATTTTTAATGAGAAAACAAAAATTTCTGTCTTCTATTATACTATTTTGTTTGCTGGATTATTTTGAAATTAAATCAAAGCTGAAAAAACAATAAAGCTGAAAAAAAGCAGTAAGCATCCGCACATGTGCACTCGTTAACACTCAATTAACGACTGAAAACAAACTGAAATAGAAGAGAACAAGCGTCCGTGTGAGTTTTTTTTATTGTTTTTGTAGCACAATTGTGCACAGAAAATGAAGATTTGGATTTCTATGCATTAAGGCCATGTCACATACAACTTTTGCTTCGCGTTGCGTTACAGCTTCGCTTTGACATTTAAGTTGAAATGTACATACTTATACGAAACATGCCACATAAAACACTTTTAACGCAGCGTGACGCAAAAAGTTCGGCAACTCTCAACTTTTTGCGTGCTTTGACAATCAAAGTTATGTATGTATGTGTGTATGTTGGAATATGATATGAAAATGTGATGTGATATGAAAAATACTTATTTTTTTATATTTAAAATTTATTTCCTGTTAAAGAATAGGAGCTTGTTTTTTTAAAACAAATTTATAAAATAGTACCTATTTGCATGCTATATGTAAGTATATAGCATAAGATTATTTTATTGTAAAAATCAGTGGCAGCGTATTATTAATAATATTTTAACTTTTTATATGAATACATACATATGTATGTATGTATGTATTTGAAAATCCAAAAAACAAATGAATTGATGACAATTAAAAGCTTTATATGGTATAGTGGTGTATTTTCAATAAACTACAATAGGTGATAACAAAATAAACACACAAAAGCAAATAATATTTTGACTTTAATTTTTATAATAAAAAATAATTAGCAAAATTCATAACCACCTTTTTGGTAAACATACAATGCGCGCGTTGTGTCAAAGTTTTCATTGTGTCATACACCTTTTGCGTTACGCTTTTCTCTCAAAGTTAAAAACGTCACGCAACGCTACAAAGTTTTATGTGACACGGCCTTTAATGTCACAAATTGTTCATTTTCATATAAATTTTTTATAAAAACGGCGCTCTTTTTTCCATTTACGAGTATAACAAAATGGCAGCCAGTTCAAATTATGACATCACTGTTGCGCCACCTTGTGTTTTAGGAACGAAAAATATTCGCTTAAAATTTTCTCTGCTTCTATGGGCATGTGTGTGTGTACATCTGAAACGAAACATGCCTTAAAATATGTATGTACGTGCATGTTTACCTTATTTCCTTAGACAACCTTCTTGCCAATGCATAAATTTTCTTACTGCAGCTGTTGCAGTTAGAATATTAAGGATATTTTCTTTCATTCTTCGTTATTCTTTGTAATCTACTTCGTTAGTGCTTTTTTGAATACGAACTTTTTTTATATTTTAGCGATTTTTGGCTTTTTTTTTGCTAATCTCATCTTATTTTATGTTATTAAAGAAATTTCAGCTGACGTACTAAATATCTAGACAAAGTTGTCAAAATACAAACGATTTGATTTAAAATCCAGGAGAGGGAGACTTTATTCAAACTGAAATATTTCAACAGGAAGTAAAGGACAAAAAAATTAATATTTTTAAGGAAGGTAGAAGTTAAACAATTAAACAGGTCAAGTGTTTTTTCTTTCTGACATCATGCATTACCACGATTAACAATTTTTAGGGATGGATCAAATTCACGCCACCAATTTTCTTCTTTTGTTTAATATTTAGTTGAGTGGGCAGTGCTACGTCCGTGTAATGGAAATATTTTAAGGGATATACTGCAAAATATATTCCAGTTGCCTATTTGTAACAGACTTTTTTGCAAAAATTATTATTGCTAGAATTACTAAATATCCAAAAATGGCAATTTATTTGTGCAAGGAACCAAGTCACCCATTGGAGTGCCCGGAAACATTTTAACGAAGGAACTGGCCAGGACCGGGGATCGGATGAGTGATCGGAACACGGATCAACTGGTAGGCGTCCCATTATGATATTGCAGAGTGCTGACTCTACGGGGACTATACGGAATCCAACAGATTATGTGGTCCAGTGGGATCACCCCCTAGATCGATATGTCCTCTATATAACTGCAGGAGATTTGCAGTTGTAGAGGGATTTTCTCGAGACCAATTGAGCACAATTGCTGCGGTTTTGACTGTTTTTCTTTAATATTGGATCTATTGATTGGATATAGGATAAGAGTATGTATCCTACTGCCTATCTCATATGATTATACACAAACCCACAAATACAATACGAGAGTTTTATGAAATTTAATCATAACATCACAAAAAATAACTTATTATTTAGTATATATTTTGTATTTTTCTTTACAACCTGTATAAAATTGTGCGCCCCCTTTGGGCGCCAATTAGTGTATATATCTATTAGGGAAAACAAAAATTCAATTCATAATGAAATTCATAATTATTACGTTGCTTTACTTGATACAAAAATAATATGAATTTTAATTGCATTGTTGTTATTGAAAAAACAGTTTTTAACAATGCAACTAAAATTTAAAAAATTTTTCTGTATTGAAAGCCAAGTCATTATTATAAAATTTTATTTAAAAGCAAATTTTTTATAGTTATTAAATCAAATCCTTGTCTATTAAAATTCATTATGCATTGGTAAAGTTATAATATTTATTTGGCATTATTAACTCCCCAAAGTGGAGCTACTCGACCCGTAATATAAAGATGTGCAGTAAAAGCGCAGATGACGCTTAAGTACATAATGTGTAAAAATCTTTATTCGTCTTGAAACTTTGGGAAGTTTCAACTGATTTCATATTTGAATTTACATAAATTTTGCGTTGTATTGTTTCACTCCTTTCACAATATTAAAAAAAAACATTTAGTAACTTAAAAATATCATAAAATACGCTAAAAATATAAAAAAATTACCGAGCACTAGCTCCGAAAATTTCCGGGTCGAAAATTTTAAAAAGCAATAGAAACAACGGACAGACAACGCCCTTCGCGTATTTTTAACAAAAAAAGTGTAAAATTTTAAAGTTTTATTACAAATATTTTTCAATTTCCCTAAAATGAAAATATGATGCTACTGATTTTACAGCGATTTGCGAAAATCGAGTTTTCATCACATCTCGTCGATTTGAGGTCCTAGGAAGCTGTTCAGACTGTTTCAGCGATGATCTATGTATATGAATGTAATTATATTATCCTGTGTGTATGAATGCAAACCTCTTACGAGTGAACAATTCGGAATAAGAGCTAAGGACATTCTGATTGCTTTGAACTCTCTCACAAGTCGCTTGAATATAAATCGATTCGAAATGTTGGATTTTTCGATAAAAATTCTTTGCAAATTGTGTCTTTTAAATTAATTTAAAGCTAATGCTCCGATCGAGCTCAGAACTCAATCAGCTCTTAACATAAGAAAACAACGTCAATTGCTCCAAAATTTCTTTTCAATCGTTTAATTTAATCGCGAAAAAAGTTTTATTTGTTAATAATTCCAAAAGTTCTTGTCAAATTGACTTTTAAAACTGTGTTGAATATTTACAATTATGCAAAAGATCATATTTTCTAAGAATCTGGCATAATTTTAAATCGTTGTCATACATGCTTGCGAACGGTGTTTTTGAGCTAAACTTCAATTTCTTTCTTTATCCTGTCAATATATTGTTAAGAAATTCAACTTATTTGAATTTTATTTCATATACATATTTTAGTGAAGCAATTAAGTTGATAAACAATATACAGAGCTCGACCGTAGTCATCATCAATTTATTATTTTGCCGTTTGAGAGAATGCCAACTTCAGGAAATAATCGTACGCAAAATTAAAGAATTTTCATGGGTGTAATAACTTTATAATTTTAATTTAATTTTATTAAGAAAAGATCCAATAAGTGATATGCCGGCAAATACTGGCTGAACTTTTTATGGAAATTAGTATTTATTCTTGCACTTGCAAAAGACCTATAAAAAATTGCGAGAGTAGTCGGACAATTTCTTTCTGTTCTTTTTGATTTCCCCCAGGGGGCGCGGTCAATTCATCTTGTCTTGGTGGCTTGGTGTTGAACCTCCTGGGGTATAGGGTTATCAGGTTTCCGGACCTAGGCCTTTTTGCTGATAACCCCTAAAAACTTGTATGTTGCTACCCAATCCCTGAAACAACAGGGCAACGGGCGCGCATGCAAGTAAACTAAAGGTGAAAGTGGGTTCGCTCGCTCGTCCGGTAAGTGGGTAATCTGGTTTTTCCAGACCTTGACCTTTGGCCAATTACCCCATGAACTTATATATCACTACCCTATCCCTGGACATAACAGGGCAACGGGCGTGCATATATTTAATTTAAGGAAGTAGCTCTGCCTATGCTTGTCTGGGTAGAGGTGCTACCGATACCTCAGGTTTGCAGGGACCTAAAATCGGAGGTGTTTTTAACACGCGGCTGACCAGAGTCCTATCTGGTGCCACGGGAACCAGTAGCCCCTAGGACGTGTCCTAGACTGGTTATTGGTGAGGCCCCTTCGGGGATCACGTGGTGGCTGTGGTTAAAACCCAAAGATACACGGGAAGAGTTATTGGTCAGACGAGTGTGTCTGCAAGAGGCGCTAGTGACTGATTATAGATACTCTCTTCAGGCCGTATATCTCTAGGTGTTGTTGCTATTCGACAAAGCTACTCTGATGTTTTGCGGTGGGCGAAGCCTCAGGTAAGATGGGGGCACTATTTTGCTGCCGGGCCATCGGGGTAGTAGGAGGTTAGATAGCTCCAACACTTTAGCAAAGTGTCTGTACATGGTTCTGCAGCCTGTACAGAATTTGCTACCAAGTTGTCCCTCGTAGGCGCACATGTCGTTCCTCAGCCCGGCATGTGCCCCTGGGAGGGGTGACGGGACGGTGGTGAACGGCTTTATTCACCCAGTGCGAAGAGCACCGTCAGGTAAGGCCTTCGGACAGGTACTGACGTAAAATCTTTGACATATTTGTTCTTTTTGATTATTTTATCGTGATCGCAAGTAATCCCAATTATTTCTTGATTTTCTGTAATCGTAATCAATCATTATAATTGATCACAATTTATTAAGGACTGATAGGAACACATATTGAAAAAATATGAAAAGTTAAGCTTCATCTTATTCATTCCATAAAATACGAGAAGGCATTTAGTTTCTCAATTATTAAATAATAATTAAAAATTAACAATAATAATACTATGCGATCATAAAAGGTTGCTGTTTTAATGTTCTAGACCTTACTGAACGCTTATGTCGATGGTGTGGCGACTATCGAAAACAGTACTATTCCATTCTGCTACTGCAATAATTGACGTTTTCTTTTTTAAGAAAAATAATTTGAAAAAATTAATCTGAATGCGAAAATTCACTAAATCGAAGTGAAAATAGAGAAATGAATTTAAATTGAACAGATACAGATATAAATTTAAATTTTAGGTTACCTATCGGCTCTTCCAATAGGGACTTATAAATTTTAACGTTTCTGGCTGTCACTTATTTAGTGTGGCTTGACAAATTACCATTGACGTATATAACGTTCAACTACACAAGCAAATTATAAAATTGTGGTGTTAACAAAATAAGTGTACTGTTCCGACAACGTCCTATTCTACGGTCCTCATAATCGTCCTCCATTTCTGGATGAATGAGTACGTCAACATATAAGATTTTCGAATTTGGGACGATACCAATCCACCTGATATTCTAAAACGTCCACTGCATCCAAGAAAATTCATCATTTGGTATGGTTTTCGGGCCTCATCGGTCCATATTTCTTTGAGAACGACGTTGGCCAGGCCACTATCATCAACGGCGAGTGCTATAGGTCAATGATTGCTAACTTCTTTTGATGTGAATTGGATGATTTGTATGCCAACGATATACGGTTTCAACAGGATGGCGCTACTTGCAACACAGCTCATGGCAAGGTCTTCTCACGTGGAGGTGATGTGAACTGGTCACCGGGATCGTACGATTTGGACCTGTCAGGCTTTTTCTGATGGGGCTTTCTTAAGTTGTAGATCTAAGAGCATAGACCACAAACCACAGCGGCGCTCAAAACCGACATAAAACAAGGCATCGATAGAATTCAACCTGATTTATGTTTCACTGTCATAGAAAATTGGACATGGCAGATGAGCGCCAGCCAGCGAATCAGGGGCAATCACAAGAAGTCATTGCAATTTATTTTTTTTAATATAAATTTAAAGATGCATTCTAACGTAGCTGTGGTGAGGTGGATAAGGAAGAGACAGTTTTCCATTCTCTATTGGAATGCCCGGCAGGGAACTCTCTGATACAGATGTGTTTAGGCAGGTGTTTACTAGATGACTTTCAGTCTAGTTAACTTTATCAGTTTTCTCAACGCTACATCTGTCCCGACGAGTCGTGTTTTTGTTTTGTCAGCCGGAATCACCCGATTCCAATTCATTGCTTTTCTTATGTTTGAGATCAGCCAGGTATATCAGCAAAAGTCTATAATATAAAATTGTAAAATTGAAAGCTTATATATAATAAAATAAATGAGCGATACATAACGTACATAATTTATGAGAAAATGAGAAATTAAGAAACATATTTAATCTCTTTAAATGATGCTTGATTTTATTTATTGGAAGAAAGAAAAAATTACTTCGGTCCATTGCGAACTTAATTTGCCTGGTTCCGCGTACCGAACACTGTTTTAATCATGGAACTAATGCGGATCATTAGCAAACGGTATAACTATTTCTGAATAGTCCATGAAATGCTGATTAAGCACTTTGCTGAATACGTTGTATCGCTATACCTTTCTTCCACTGCCACACCTTACCCTGTTACCTCACCCATTTAAGGAGGAATATGCCAATTTATCTCAGATCCACTCTCACCGAAATATTAAAAATTTATATTCGCCTGATTTTAGTACTTCCAAGCACTTTAACGAATTTATTCTTAAACAAAGTTATGGTTAATCGATTTCTTCAAATAGTGTTTTTCTTATTTTTAATTTTAATTCATTTATTTCTGCTTTTAGTATTGTGTATCCATATATTCAATCAATCGATATGAATATTATTTTAAATTTATAATTTTTTAAAATGAGTTTCATAAACTAAGACTGAAATCATGATTATTATTGACAGATGGTTTTATAAATTAAATGCATGAACAATTTAAATTGATGTTTAACAAATTGTTTCAAATTAAATATGTGAAATGAAATTAATTAAAATATGGAAGCAGTTATTTGTTTGTGCCATTTTTAATAAATTTCTGCAAACAATTTTTGCCTGTAAAATGTGCATTTAAATTTATATTACAATACTTTGATGTAATTAAATATTTTTAATTTAAGTAGAATAATTGTTGATCAAATACTTTTCACAAAATCACTTGAAAAAATTTGGAGTCATTTAAATGCACTTGTGTGCGTGTTAGTGAGACGCTTGGATGGTATAGAGCAAATTAAATAAATGTACACGGGGAGAAAAAAAGTGGAAGTTGTTCTTGAGGAATGACATTTTTATTGCCTCCGAAGTATCCACTGGTGCATTCTTTTGACTGGTCGAGAAGTTAAGTGGAAGAAATATTTGTTGAATTTAAAAGAAATAGTTATTGTTTAAAATTTTCATGAGGACGGTACTTTTCTTAAAATTTTAATTGAGATAATGCAATGATTCCGCATGAGAAACAAGTTTACTGTGGCTTTTCTCAAGTTTTTAATCTTTCCAAATAATAGTACTATTCATTTTAATATGTTTTGGTTCAATAAGTTTGTGATTTCTTAAATGAAATATAAATTTTTCGATTAAAAATCATTTTATTCTCCAACATAGTCTCCTTCAAGCTTTGGACAGTGTATAATGTCCAACGTTTCTCCAATTTTGTTTGTCAATATAAAAAATAACATTTGTCATCATCAGAGTCAAATCTCTTTACGCCGAGCCATTTCTTCAAGTTTGGAAACAAGACATAGCCTCTCGGCGCTAAATCAGGATAAGGGGGTGGATGAGGGGGCAATTCGCAGCGTAAGTCATGGAATTTCGCATTTTAAACATGTGTGCACACTTGCGATATCCCGGTGGAAAAGTATTTTTTTGTAGCTAAATACGGTCGTTTTTTTCAAATCCTTCTTAAGACGACCCAATATGTTGGCATAATATTTGCCATTGATTCTTTAATCCTTTGGAAGGAATTCAGTGTGGATTATACATTGCGTCCACGGTACTAAATGGCGAAAAAACTCGTCCATATTGCGGTTGAGCAATGCCAAACACTCCTGTGAAGTTGTCACACAAATGCATTTGTGGTCGATTATGCAGAAAGCTTTCTCATTTCTAAATAATCATTGAAAATTGAAACCACTGAGCCATATGATGTGACTATGCATTCCACAACCTCTCGCGCTTTCAAACTTCAACACCATATCGTGAAGTTTATTTTTATTATTTCGAAAGTAGAAACCTCAACTGGGCGTTCGGAAAATTTGGTATCTTCCGGGCGTATACGGCCATAACGAAATTTAGCTAACCACTTTTTTAATAGTGAAATTGATGGTGCAGAAGTCGGAAAGTATTTATCAAGCTTAAGCTTGGTTTGGCGGTGTTGCCTTTTTAGTTAAGAGGCGGGAAATTGAAAAAGGTACGGAATTATTTATTTACACTCGAGCACCTGCTGCGATAGATTCTAAAATTGCATTTTTTAGAATCAAAACTTGTGAACTTTCATTACATCCTTAGAAGTTCTCCCTGACTGAGGTGGCAAATGCGTTGACTGTTAAATATGTCTAGATGATAAAAAATAATCAGTAGAATAATAAAAAATAATCAGTAAAAAATAAAATTTTGTGAATAAAAATTTAATGTAATAAGGATTCTTTTCATATACGTTGCAATGTATGTATTAATTATAATGTGGGACAAATAACATTTGCATAACTTGCATAATTTTTTTTCATTTCATCATGAACATGACTCCATATCCAGTGAATAGGATCCAAAAAAGAGTACATCTTGCAATAACAATCAAAATCATTGCACTTTGGCAGTTTTTTTTATTATGATATTTTGCATTTGCAACGTCTACCATCTGACATTATTTTACAAATATTATACTTTATTATTATTATATTAATAAAATATCAAAATAAGTTTATATTGCAAGCTTATTAATAATTAAATAAATGTTTGCTCCTCAAAAGCTAAACTTATTTTTAATAAATTATAAAATTAATTTAAACCATGATGTAAAAATATTTCATTTTAATTTAGATCGAAATGAATTGTTCTGCGAATATCAATACATACGAGGTCTGTTTAATAAAATAGTTGAATTTTCATTTTTCTCAAATTAATTAATCAATTTCTATTTTGTCCCCTTCAAAGTATTCCCCTTAGATATAATATACTTGTGGCAGCGTTTTTTCCAATCCTGGAAGCAGTTCTGGTATTCACTTTTTGGTACAGCTTTGAGCTCTCTTAGCAATTCGGTCTATATCTCCTCAATCGTCGCAAATGCCGCCAAAAATTTAAGAGACCCATGACTCTTAAATTTTTGGAACAGGAAAATGTCGCTAGTGGCCAAATCTGGTGAATACGATGGCTGAGGAATAATTACGGTATACTTTTCCGCCAAAAACTTACGAAAAAGCAATTAAGAGTGAGCAGGTATGTCTCTCACAAATAAACTAAACTACACACATAAACTAAACTAATAACAAATATTTGAGAAAAGTGTGAAAACATAAAGAAGAAAAAAAATCGCTAATGCAACGCCCGAAAAATTTTTAAATTCACATTTTCTTTTGAACAGACCTCGTACATACGTGGTACCAAGGCGAATTCATACTACTTAAACTCTCCAGAATAACAAATATAACTCTCTCCTTGCTAAATATCAAAACCAGCAGAATAAAATTGAGAAAGCAAAGGAAAATATTCCAAAAACATTCAAAAGAAATGAGCAAATTTTGACGTTGAACAACGAAAAAATTTAGAAAAAAAGTTGTCAGCTGTGTGTTGTGAATTCGCCTTGTGTAGTATAAAAGTGGCATTAGATACAAAATATCAATAATAATGTCGTATCAATTGTCAATTGTTAAAAAATTAAAAAAAAAAATTGTAGTATCGAATGTCATTTTCATAGTGTTGACAGAAAAATTATGGAAAGATATTGAAAGGAACTGTTTGAACATAAATGATTTGAGTTCTTATACTTATAAGTTTTAAAATAAACCAACACGAAAATTGAATAATGTTTGCTTCTTTATTCCAACACTTCTACTTCGACAATGACAAAAATGTTTTAAGTTACAAATGACTTAAGCTAAGGAATTTAATCCCGTTAGAATTCATGTATATGTTGATAAAGAGAGAAAGAAATATAAGTATATAAGTACAAATAAATGCTGGAATTTTGTATATAATAACTGACACACAAAAAAAAGGAAATATTTAAAGCAATGAATTCATTAACAAATTAAATTAGAAAAAAATAATTTTGATTAATAATAGTAGTAATATTCTGACCGAACATCCTGCCCCCATTGAACGGAAGTTTCAATTAGCTTCGATTGGTAGCGGTGCAATTTTGTGAATAGATCGTCGAAGAACTCCTTTTGATGTTTTGAGGTCGACCACTCTGACTTTTCCATCTCGACCAGGAATGGATTTAACGACACGTGCGAGGAGCCAATGCTGCGGTGGTAGGTTTTCTTCATGGACGATTACTAAAGAACCTTCTTTGATATTTTCACAGGACTGGAACCATTTGCATCTTTGTTGGAGGTTGAGTATGTAGTCACGAACCCACTGTAGCCAAAATTGTTGTTTGAGATAGGTTACTAGCTGCCAACGTTTTAAATAGGTAACATTTTTGTAGGTGTCTAAGTTGTCATCTGGCAAAGCCGTTAGAGAGGAACCTATTATCATGTGAGCTGGAGTAAGAGCTTCTCCATCATTCGGGTCATCTGATCTGGGTGCTAAGGGACGAGAATTGAGAATCGCTTCAACTTCGATGAGAATGGTTTGAAACTCTTCATATGTGATGCCAGCTTCCGACATATTTTTGACAAGAAGGCGCTTAGTGGACTTCACTGCGGATTCCCACAGACCACCGAAGTGTGGGGCACGAGGAGGGATGAACGAAAATTTAAAGCCAGTAACTGTGCTATAATGCATGATCTCCTTTACATTCGCAGCATCGAAAAACCGTTGTTTGAACTCTTGTAACTTTGAACTGGCACCGACGAAATTAGTCGCGTTGTCACAATAAATCTTGTGAGGAATGCCACGTCGGCCTATAAACCTTTTAAGACATAAAAGAAAGGTATTAGTTGAGAGATCTGACACTACTTCAATATGAATAGCTTTAGAGGTAAAGCACACAAAAATAGCTACGTATGTTTTATAGGGAGGTTTTCCTCGGATTCGATATGAGGTATAAAATGGTCCGCAAAAGTCTACACCGGAGATTAGAAATGGGCGTTGAGCTTTTAAGCGGTCAGCAGGCAGATCACCCATAATTTGTTGCGCTAATCGAGGACTGTATTTGAAGCAATGAACGCAGTTTCGTACTATCTTTCGAGCTACGTCTCTGGCGTTGATTATCCAGACGTGTTGACGAAGAATTCCAATAAGTACTTTTGGACCAGCATGTAGATGTTTGCGATGAAGATATTCTACGAAGATTTGTGTAAACCGATGATTGTTTGGTAATAGTGCAGGGAATTTTGTGTCATAATTTAATGGTGCATTTGCTAGCCGACCACCAACTCGAACGATGACTAGAGATGAATTACAGCACGCCACTTTGTCTAAGAATGGAGCCAGCTTTTGAAAACTTGGTTTTAAACATTGTCCATTATTAAGCAGATTAATTTCTTCCTTGAACACTGATTGTTGAATATTGAATATAACTCTCCAAAACGCTGATTTTAACTCTTCAGATGTTACGAAGATATCCACTTTTTGTTTGTTGAACACGCGATGTATATAAGCGATGATACGAAGAATTTTTAAATATGAAGAGTGACGACAAATGATCTGACTGATGATTGATTCTGAAACTACTGTAGTTTTGAATGAAGTTTTCCTTATTTCTTGTTGAGGAAGTTCAATAATTTCGACATTATTTCGAGGCCATTTTTCTTCTGGCTCTGACAGAAATTCAGGGCCAGTAAACCAAATTGTGTGAATTAATTCATGGGCAAGACAACCTCGCGAGACTATGTCAGCTGGGTTTTGCTTCGAAGGTACATGCATCCAAGTAATATTGTGAGTTAGATTTTGAATTTCAGAGACTCGGTTGGCAACAAAGCAAACATATGACGACGAATGGTTAGTAAGCCAATTTAAAACAATTTTTGAGTCTGACCAAAACAAAATGCGGTATTTAAATCGATTAAATTTATGTTTGATTTTATCCCAAGTTCGACTGAGCAATAATGCAGCACAGAGCTCTAAACGTGGCAATGATTGATGAGCAACTGGAGCCACCTTGGACTTGGCAATGAGTAGGGTTGATTTGAATCCTACTTTGTGAGCGACTCGTATATAAATACAACAACCATATGCCAATTGCGAGGCATCTGCAAAGCCATGTATGTCAAACTTTGTTTGTGGACACGTTTCTACGAATCTTGGAATTTCTATTTTATTAATGTGCGGCAAACTTTGTTCAATTTGTTGCCAACGATTAACAAAACGTGTACTCAAAGGTGCATCCCACTCTATATTTTGCTTCCACATTTCTTGAATAAGAATTTTGCAAGTTATTACAACTGGACCTAAGAATCCGAAAATATCGAATATTTTTGCGACAGCTGACAAAATTAATCTTTTAGTTGGGACTTCTATAATTGGCAAATCGAAACAAAAACAAAAAACATCATTCTTGGGTTTCCATGACATTCCAAGTGCCTTTGTAATATATTCGTCATCAGTTTTTAAATGCACTTCTCCAGTGGAAGGTACAATATTTGAGCAGTTTGAATTCCACTTCGAAAGTTCCAAGCCGGCTTGAGCTAAAATGCCTATAATTTCACGTTTTATTATTGACAGCTCATGCATGGTATCTGCCCCCGTGAGCAAATCATCGACATATAAATCTTGCTTAAGAATTTTAGAACCAACAGGAAATTCATCTTTGTAGGAATCAGCAATAAAAAACAAACTTCGTATCGCGAGAAAGGGAGCAGCTGATGTGCCGTAGGTTACAGTATTTAGCTGGTACAATTCAAGTGAATCACTTGGCTGTTTTCTCCATAAGATTAACTGAAAGTTGCGATCTCTCTCATCTACTATGAACTGACGATACATTTTACAAATGTCAGCAGAGAGGGCTAATTTGTTCAATCGAAACGCCAAAAGTGTTATTATGATCTCTTGTTGAATTGTTGGACCGACCATTAGAGTTTCATTCAAAGAAATGTTAGTTGATGTGCGACAAGAAGCATCGAACACCACTCTAAGTTTTGTTGTTGTGCTTTGAGGGCGCAAAACAGGATGATGAGGAATGACGTAATTCGATACACTCAAACGATCGACGGTAACAGGCGACATATGACCAAGTCGAATGTATTCGTCCATGAAATCACAGTACATTTTTCGTAAATAATCATCCTTGGAAAGGCGTTTTTCTAAGTATAGAAATCGTCGACGAGCTATTTCAATAGAATTACCGAGCTGATTTGCTGAAGGTTTAAATGGCAAACGTACTTGAATTTTACCATTTTGATTAAACTTCGTGTGCTGGACAAAATGATCTTCACATAGTTGTTCTTCTTCAGTATAAATAGATGTATGCTTATTGAATTCTTCAATTTCCCAAAAAGCCTTTAATAATGAGTCAAGATTCTCATTAGCTGTTATAACGTTACAAGATAATGTTTGCTGTGAAGGTTGACCCCTGAGACTACCACCAATGACCCAGCCAAGAGCTGTGTTTATTAGCCATGGTAGTCCATTTCCAATAGATATTTTGCCATCGAGGAGTAAATCGAAGAAAATTTCAGAACTTAGTAACATATCAATGCGTTGAGGTATGTAAAAATGAGGGTCAGCTAATTCAATACCAAATGGAATGTTCCAGTGAGCCGCGTTAATTTGCTCAGCTGGATGGTAAGACGAAATAGATTTTGTAACTGAAAATATCGAAGTCCACTCAAAATTAGAAACACGGGATTTAATCGTGGCTGTCACATTATACTTTAATTGAGTTCGAATGTCAGATACCCCAGAAATTTCTTGAGTTGCTCGATTTTGTTTCAAACGAAGACGATTTGCAGCTTCTTGAGTAATAAGATTGATTTCTGAGCATGAATCTAACAAGGCTCGAAGCGGTTGATAAATCCCAAAGAAATCTTGCACGAAAATGATAGCTGTAGGCAGCAAGTTTATATGGCGACTGCATGTAACAAATGACGAAAACCTTGTAAGATGGTTCGAAGCTGAATTTGAAGGCTTTAATAGCACTGGTTGCTGTGAAGACGAAAACGATGGTTGATATGGCGATGAACCTGATTGTTGATTTAGCTGTGATTGATGTGACGGGATTGAAGGCTGAAATGCCTGTGATGACGCTTGTAACGATGACGAAACCCGATGAACGGGCGACGAGTTCGAGAACTGTGAACTGGGATTGTGTAGAGTTGAGTGATGAGAAACACGACATGTGCGACATCGAGATTTTGATTGACATTTTGCAACTACGTGACCCTTGCGAAGACAGTTGATACAAAGACTAGTTGACTTGACAAAATCGAAACGACGAGGTATAGGCAACGATAAGTATGAAGAGCAACTACTAATAAAATGCTCTTTGCTTTGGCAATATTCACACAATGTGTTCAACGTAACAAGTGATAAACCTGGGCGTTTACCTTTGTGCTTAAATTTCTGATCATGACTATGATATGATTCGGTTTCATCTGATCGACTTTCGAGAAACTGGCAACGACGGCTTAGAATTGAATAACACTGATCCCATGAGGGTAGAGAACAAAAATCTTGTTTCTCATCATAAACCTTTTTTGATTCTCCATCAATTTTCGATAGAACAATGTGGATGAGAATGGCATTCATGACATCGAGCTCAGATCCCAATGATAGAAGTGAACTACGAAGAGCTGATACGTTATCGAGAATTGAACGTAATGATGAAGCATTTGGTTTTGTCATAGGTGTTATCGAAAATAAGGAATTAATATGATCTATGAACATTAATGTTTTGTTGTCGTATCGTTCGACTAAACGATCGAAGGCTTTCTGATAGTTTGAGTCAATTACTTGGAAGGGCGCTATTACGGCTAGTGCCTGTCCCGACAAACAACTAAGTAGATAGTTAAACTTATCCATAACAGGGATACCAGGCTCATTATGAACTAAAGTTTTAAATGTGCTAATGAACCTGGAAAAATCTGCGTACTTGCCGTCGAACTTGGGCAGTTTCAATTGAGGTAGACGGTTCTGCCAGGATGCACAAGCTTGTGTAGCATTCAAAAAACTTTGATCGATATCAGCGGCACCACGTTTTTTATTTAAAAGATTTATTAAAGGAGCCTTAGCAGATATGAATAGTTCTTCTATATCCGATCGATTCGTGTCATTTTCATCCAACTTTTCAATTTGGCTTTGAATATGGCTTATCTGTTTGAAGTATGACTCGAGGATTTGTAGCCTACATTCTAGAATTGTAAAATCGGAAGCGGCACCCTCCCTATCTATCTTTGATTTGATTTGCGTTATGTTGCGCTTCATGGTTGACCGTTGTGACTTCAATGAAGCAAGTGAATTTACATTAATCTCAGCTTTCTCGCCCTTTTCATTATTCATTTTTTCTTTTTTGTAATTTAAAACGTTTTATCAGTGAGAAAATGTGCCAAAATTTTTATATAGTGGTATTTTGTCTACAAATGCAAAATGGTACTGATTTTCGTGAAAAGTACCAAGTGTTAATTTTATGTGCCAACACTGACTATGTATATTTCCAGCGGCCAACACTATTTAGTTTTATTAGCAAATACAAAATATGCAATTTAAGAGCAAGCAAAGAGAAGTATACAGTAAGAGATTATATTGTTGACTTACTTGCGTATGTATGTATGTAACAGATAAAGGTGTAGGAAAATGTTAAACAACAGTTGCTCTTGACTAGGTTGATGCTTCTGAGAGATGAATAAATATGTATGAGTAACTGCAGCAGAGGACAGCGGCTAGCAATATGCAAATGATGATGATGTGAAGAATACGATGATGATGTGAAGAGTACGATGATGTTGTGAAGAACACGATGATGTTGTGAAGAACACGATGATGATGATTCTGATTGCGATGACGATGATTTTGATTGTAAATTCTAAAAACTTCGAAGGTAACTGGCAAATGCACAACAATAATGATGAGGATTGTAATCAAGTTTTATTTTTATTTGTATTAAAAGTTGAATAACTTCGTTTGTTTTAATACAAATGTTTACATGATATAGTCTTTAGTATTTTTTTTTTATTGTTAAGGTTATGCTCCCTTGTTGTTGGGACACAATGAAAAAGTTATAAATTCTTAAATCAATTATTAAATTATATCACTTTTCAATAATAGCGTTACTTTATTTTATTTGAATTGTTTTTAAGATTAATTAACTTTTATATTTATTTATCACTATGTCCTGTCACGGTCGCCAAATTTTATGTTTGAACATAAATGATTTGAGTTCTTATACTTATAAGTTTTAAAATAAACCAACACGAAAATTGAATAATGTTTGCTTCTTTATTCCAACACTTCTACTTCGACAATGACAAAAATGTTTTAAGTTACAAATGACTTAAGCTAAGGAATTTAATCCCGTTAGAATTCATGTATATGTTGATAAAGAGAGAAAGAAATATAAGTATATACAGTGCACTCGGGATATAGTGAACTAATTAATGCACAGGCCTGTTCACTATATCAAGAAATTCACTATATACAGTTTAAGAAAAATAAAAAAAAATTAGTCATATAATGTAAAAAAATAATGATTTTTTTATTCAGTAATAAAAATATTTGTACTCATTTGACTAATACATACTTATGTGTCATGAATGGATACCATACAAATTACATACTATTGTGTAACAAAATAATCTTTTAAACTTTTTTGCTTTTTACGCGATATTTTAACTTTCTGAAAAGCTAAGTTACGAAATTTATGCAAAACTAAAATGTCTTCAGAGTTATTTGAATTATGTTCAGCCCACTCAATTGCCTTTTCAAAAATTTGAACAGCTTGAGTGGCTGGAATGAGTTCCATATTTGCTGACTGCTCAAAATCTTCGTTATCGGTACTGGCATTAGATTCATCATCAACAGATAGCGAAAGCGCATTTTCTGCATTGTTCCATTGTCTGATGTCATCTGCAGTATATTCCGTCTAGAGTTAAGATAACACTTAGTTTTTTATTTGCGATTAATATCATGCATACTCACATTTGGATTAATATTTTGGAGCATTTCCAAAATAGGGTTTACTTCTTGTTCAAGTTGCTGACGCAAAGAAATTTGCAATAAGCTTAGTGGCACATTGTCCTCTTCGTCTTCGCTGTCTTCTGCGTTAATAAAATCACCCAAAAGAGGAATCCAGCATTTTTTGATCACATCTGGCGTTAATTCTTGCCAAGCCATTACAAGATTGAAAATTGCATCTTTGAGAGTTAAATCTTTAAAAAACTCACTCGCGTTTTGCTTGCTTATAGCACGTTGAAGAAGATATTTTTTGTACAAAAGTTTTGTTATGCGAATCACATTCTGGTCCATTGGCTGGATTAATGGCGTAACGTTTGGTGGCATATAAACGACAAAAATGCATCCATCACTTGAAATAAGTTCCTTCTGGGGAGGATGACAAGGCGCGTTATCAAGGAGCAGCATTGCTTTTATTGGTAGGCCTTTTCCTTTTAAATATGCCTTGACCTAAATTTAAAACATTAAAGCTTAGTTTTTTTTAAAGAAAATTATGTAAACCTGACCTGGTTGACAAATGACTTATGAAACCATTCTTTAAATATTGCAGATGTCATCCAAGCATTTTTTGAACTTTGGTAGTTTACAGGAATTTCAATTGATTTAAAAGATCTAGGTTTCTTAGCATGTCCAATAATTAGAGGTTTTAATTTATGAAGGCCAGATGCATTCGTGCATGCCAAAAATGTTATTCTGGATTTTTGAATTTTTCTTCCTGGAGCAGATTTTTCCCCGCTAGAAACATATGTCTTATCGGGAAGCATTTTCCAAAAAAGCGCTGATTCATCGGCGTTGTAAATTTGCTCCGCACAAAATTCATTCTCTCTAATGATGCCATTCAAATTGTTCTTAAAAGGGTCTACAGCTGAGGTGTCAGCCGAAAGCTTCTCTCCAGAAATTTTTAAAAGCCGAATTCCGTATCGACTCTTGAAGCCTTGGAGCCAGCCTGGACTTGCATTAAAACCACCCGCTTCGCTCAATAGTTCATGCAGTTTTTTGGCTTTTTGCATAAGCATTTCACCGCTTACTGGTAAATGTTTAGATCGCTGCCTTAAAAACCAATTGAAAAGTCTTTTTTCGAGACGCGGATATTCTGCTTTTCGAAATGTCTTTCTGTTAAGGGCACTTTTACTTAAGCATGGAACTCCGGCTTCCACTTTGTTTTTGTTTTTTTTTATTCCACTTATTGTGGATTTTGCTACATCAAATCTCTTTGCAAGAACAGTAGCTTCTACTCCATTTCCTAGTTCTTTTAGAATTTCTTGTTTCACTTTAATGGAAAGAAAATTTCTTTTTTTATGCGCAAGCATTTTTGAATCAATTTACATATAAACACATGTCAAGAGCGAATTTTAAACTGAAGTCATCCCATTGAATGTGTATTAAAACAAGAAAATAATGCAAAAACAATGAATATATACAAGAGAAATAACGGTATTGAAAAAACGTAGCTTTTTTGTGCAAAAAACTGTGTTCACTTTATAGAGGTTTGTGGAGTTCACTATTTAGAGTAACTAATGTAAAAAATAGCCGGTTCATTATATCGGGTAGTTCATATTACAAAGTGTTCACTATACCCCGAGTGCACTGTAAGTACAAATAAATGCTGGAATTTTGTATATAATAACTGACACACAAAAAAAAGGAAATATTTAAAGCAATGAATTCATTAACAAATTAAATTAGAAAAACATAATTTTGATTAATAATAGTAGTAATATTCTGACCGAACAGGAACATTAATTCTCATGGAAGGACGTCAACACCCATATTCGCAAATTGATGATAGAAGCTTGATGTTGGTCATTGTAAAAAGGGTACAAGTTGCACTAACTGTGTTATTTCTAGCTTCTTAAGAATTAAAACGGACAATATTTACGACAGTATTCACATTTTCTCCTCTTCAATTTCAATTGGGATTCGTCGCAAATGATCTTTCGACATGTCATCAAGAAAACACTAATAAATACATGTACTGCTTGCGTTCTTGTGCCCGAAATTCGAAAAATGTCCTCATGAAACAACAAAAAACTCGAAAACTTTGCTAAACTGAGAAATTATTTGATGTAGTAACTTTTAATGCTAAATTTTGTTCTATCAACAAGAGTATATGCCAATGGATCTGAGTTATTTACATCCCGTACTGTGGTTCAGTTTGAAGTACTGAAAATTAAAAGGTCCACTACTTGGCAAAAGTACGTAGTGCAGAAACGCTTAAAATGCTTTTAAAAAAATGATACATAGAAGAGCGTAATAATCCGTTTCCGGAAGCAGGATATTGACATCACATATATATATAATATATATGATGTGCAGTGGCTCCGAGGCCCTTCTGATTTCAATTTGATTGCATAAGATCTGAAATTGCATTGGGCATCATTCGTTGTGGCTACTCTGAAATTTGCAGCTGTCGCAATTTTTCGAAAAAAAATCATCTCCCATGAAGCGCATTTCCATCTCAAACAAAGGCATCCATAACGAGCTGAGGATTTTGGTCAAGCGGCGTGATATTTTGAAGATAAAGCCGAAATTGCAGTGACTGTGAACGGCATTCGTTACAGGAACTTGATAAGGGGGTTGTTGTGGGCTTAACTAAATGGTAGGGATCTGGACGACAAGTGGTTTCAACCAGACGGCACCACATGCCACATCACGCATGAAACAATCAAGAAACTTTGATGTCAACTGGTCACCAAGATCATGCGATTTAATGCCGTGCGTTTTTTTTCTTTAGAGTTTTGGGAAATCTCGGGCTTATGCAAATAAGCTAGAAAAAAAATCCTTGAGCTCAAATACGAGATCCAACGCGTCATCGGTGAGATACAGCCACATCTCTGTGAAAAAAGTTATGGACATTTTCATGCAAAGAGTAATGGCCATTAGTGCCGTGGGGGCCCTTAGACGGATATTTTTTCCATACTTAATCGGCATAGGTATTTTTTATAATCCAATAAAAAATCATTACTATTTCAAAAAATACGTGTTTTTATTTTAAAATGAAAAAGTGCATTCTTACTGAGACGCCCATTGGGAACCGGATATATACTGAACCGATTAGTGATATCAAGAGATTTTTACATCCTGTCAAATTCATCGCAAAGTCAATAAATTGACATCACCACTCAATGTAACCAGTAGATCAGTTTTTGGTGATGTCTTGAAGCACAATCAAATCTAAACAACTCCAGTTTTTATATCTAGTGTTCGACTAGAATGTACCAGGACGAATTAACTAAGACGAGTTCGTTTGATGTGACTAATCTGCCTTGAATTTTAACTTTAAAACCAAAGTAAATGTAATTTGAGTTTATTATCATACGAGTCTGTACACGTACAAATGGTAAACAGGACTTTCTGACAAAACTACTCGTGTATATAGAGTGTGTATGTGTATAAGGATATGTGCATGTACGTATAGCATTTACATGTGCGTATTTGTGTATGTATGTACATAAATATGCAGATGAAATATTTTCTCTTCTAAATTATTTAATCTTATTTCCATTTCATTATGTTTTCCTTAAGATTTGTTGGCTCTGTCTCTAAAAATTTTATCTTGTTGTTGTGTGTTTTCTTTCTACTCCTAATGGAATAGAAAATAGACATGTTCATTACACGCTCATACATGCTTGTGTTTGCAAAACTTTGTTACTGACATTCATGACAATTATTTGTTATCGGTTTAATAAATTTCCTTGCCTTTGGCCTCAACGTCAATATTGTTACTAGGATTAAAACATTTTGCTTAATGGACTTAATATGCATACGCACATACACACACAAGACCCGATGCATGTCGATGTATATGTATGTATGTATAAATGTGCATGTGTACTTGGTAAACAAAATTTGGTCTTTTATTAATTTTCCTAAGTTGGAGTAACTGCATTGGACGATTGCACAAGGTCATCAGTAAAAATTAAAAGAAAATATAAAGAGAAATGTTTACTTCTGCTAAGAGTTCATGTAACAGTGAAGGCTCTGAATAAAGTCGTTGCTTCCTAAATTTTATCGAATCAACATTTACACGTTCCAACCTGGACCAATCTATATGTGTTTCTTGCAGCAGCAGTTGAAATGTGTTTTGCTGAATATGATTTATTTTAATTAAATGCAGAAAATCCTGCATCAATTAAAGATAATCTAAGTATTCGCCTCATTCTCCTCCATTTATTTGTAACAAAAGGAACTTTTGTAACAAAACGGAAACTAAAAAAATATGGTACTTTTGTAATGAAACCCGCTTTTGTGACAAAAAGCACTTTTGTGGCAACGGGTACTCTTTGCAACAAAAGGTACCTTTGCAGCAAAGGGTACTTTTGTAACAAAATGTACTTTGTTCGTAAGAGATACCTTTGTGAAAAAGTAATCTTGCAACAAAATATACCTTTCTAACAAGGTGTACTTCTATAGCAAATGGCACCTTTAAAACAAAGGATACCTTTGTAAAAAAGAGTACGTCTGTAACAAATGGTACTTTTATAGCTAAAAGTGATTTTGTACAACAGCAAAAGTTACTTTTGTAACAAAGGTTCCCTTGCAACAAAAGGTACCTTCGTAGCAAAGCATACGTCTGTAACAAAGATCACTTTTATAGCAAAGTTTAGTTTTGCCCAATATCAAAAGGTACAGTTGCAACAAACGTTACTTTTGGTGCACAATTAAGTTTTGCAACAAAAGTAATCGTTAAAAAAGATATTTTTGTAACGAACGGTGCTAATGGAGTTGTGCAACAAAAGGCAATTGTTAAATAAAAGGGACATATGGATCAAAAAGTTCTTATTTTGGCTAAAATTACTTTTTAACAAAATATACTTTTTCACAAAGGATACTTTTTAAGAAATATACCTTTTTGACGAAAGGTACTTTTTGAGCAAATGATACTCTACTAACAAGAGTTACATTTTGAACAAAAGCTACTCTTTAGCAATAGGTAATTTTTAATAAATATTACTTTTTGAGCTAATATTGCTCTACTAACAAAAAATACTTCTTGTACAACAATTACTCTTTAGCAATTGATACTTTTTAGTAAAAGGTGCTTTTTGAACAAAAGGTAATATTTTAACAAAAACTTTTTTCCAACGAAGTAACCTTTTTTTTTTAACAAAATACACTTTTTTTAAAATAAATGGCGCTTTTTTAACAGAAGCTGATATTTTTAACAAAAGATGATTTTGTAACAAAATGTTCTTTTTTTAGCAAAACGTTCTGTAAAAACAATACTAATCATCAGAAGGTCCTCTTTTATTTAAAGTTTTTCTAATAAATGTTACTTTTTTAAATAAAGTTACTCCGTCCACCTTTGCATGGACGTTCTATAGATGCGAGTGTGGCTCCTTTCCTTTGAAGGAAGTATACATCTTTCGCATATGTTTACAAGATCAGAATAGAAAACGTCGTGAGATCAGCTACATTTTAATAATTTTATTTTCGCTTCCATCTCTTTTAATTACCCTCGTATATACTAACGTATATTGCTCGTTTGCTGCAAGCACGTCATAGCTTACAAAATCAAAATTTTCCCAAAACAAAAATTTAAACTTTTTAATTTAAATAAAACTTATGAAAAAGAAAATTTTATTTTACTCGTTAAAGGTGAGCAGAAGATATTTATATAAAATTTGTTAACAATATAAAAAAAACGACGATTAATTCGGCATTTTGAATTCAAGAATTGGATACAAAGTTCTGGCAGCAAATTAGCGTTTTGCAGTTTCGAAAACAAGCGACGTTTTAAATTTATTGCACAAACGCTTATAATTTTCATATAAAACGTTACACTTGAAGACAAAGTTTGCATTTCCATCAAATCCTGTTGAATTAAAAATTTTTTTTCTTCGCCATACTGCATGTCAGCATTAATAAAATTTTAATTTCACACACTTGTGAGCACAATTTAACTTTTTGTATGTTTTTTTTTTCCAACAGAATTTCATCATGTTGTAATATTTTATGAAATTTCGCATATATAAATTTTTATGGATGTACTTGTATGTAGATTTCTCAATACATTTGAAGTACTTTAGTTTATTAAAGTAATTTTTTATTGAAATTTTACAAAGTGTTTCAGAAATTATGCCATGAGATTTAAAATAAAAAAATAAAAAGTAATTCTTGCAGCGATGCGGCGTTACTGTCGTACCCTTCCGGTTTATTTGTGACATCTATAAAGTGTGTGAGAAAGCAAGTGAAAATTGCCGGGAGAGGATAGCGAGCAAATTTATTGCATTGAAGTGCATAACACAGCCGTAAATTTCAGAGATGGAAGACATGAAGACGCTGGTTCTGCACGTGGGCCAGAGGAATAAAAAGAGATTTACAGTATAACTTTGTCACTGAGGACGATCTGCATTTTGTCATGATTTTTTTTGTCATGAATGCATATACATGTCCTGTGTGTTATTGACAATAACGAGAGTCGTGTTGGGCTGGTATATTCAATACATGATAGAAGGTTTCTTAGGTGCAGGGCCGAAGGCAATAAAGCTGTAGTACTTTATTTCACCTTACGCTGAGAAACAAGGTCACTTTGGAAGAAGTGAAATAAAGTTGTAAGACTTTTATTATTTGAAAAGTTATATTTTATCAGTTTTTGATCATTCGGCTTCGCTTTATGAAGCGTTTCTGTCCTGTACGCGCTCGAGTAACTTTAAAATAAAGTTTAAAGCAACAGCCCTTACATGAGATTTGTATTCCATATTTGGGCTGGATATAAGGAGATCAGATGCAGTGAAATAACTCTTATATTTTGTAAAAAATCCAGGCATTTGAATGTTTCTTTAGCGACATGAAAGATGCGCTCAGTCCAACGGAGGCCAAACTGGATTTTAATGCATTGACATCATCTATAGTTACGGCTGGACTTAGAGTCATACGTTTACGCATGCGCATTAAAATCGCCCCTATTCGCATGACTCTACTTACAAATGGCTACAATATCTTGACTAAGTGTGTCAATCCTATTGTGCCAATCTTCAAGAGGATTGGCCTACTGCCAAATGAACCTGAATGGAATATGCTGCAGTCATCTGCTAAAGAGTAGAAGGTCTTGAAATTTTGACAAAGAAGGTCATTGAGAAATATAACAAATAGGATATGAGAAAGAACGGAATCTTGAGGTACCCGTGAGAAATCCTCAACAACACCAAAAGCCATAATATTGGCAAAAGTGCTTCATGCCACATTCAATTCGTCAAAATGGTGAATGGAATGACCCCATTTCTTTCAAAGGAGTACTAATAGGTCACCGGTAGAGCGATATCTGTGGAAATTATAGTGGCGGTCATATTAATTGTATTTAAATAATTAATAATATCAGATTTAAGAATTGAGTACTTATTGTTAGTTCAATGAACATTCAAGATTACATAAATAATAATACAGGAAAAAAATTTACGGTCTCTTGGCTCTTGTACATCTCAAAATATTTACAACAGCATTCGTAACTTAAACTACTCTTACAAAAGCCCTGACGTTACGGCAGTGTAAAGTTGGTCGTATATAAGTTGTTATATACAGTCGGATAAGGATAAACTAAAATGAAAAATTTTAGGGGTTGTTTTTCGTTCGGTCCTTGAAGCGAAAACTGAAAATGTAATACAATACAAATAAAAATCTATAAATTTATAATTTTGAATTAGGATTTATTTATTTTATAAACTGGAATTTTATCGGTTGCATATAATGAAAGCAACTCATATGAGCGGTAAATTAATAATTTTTTTTTATTTCAAACGATTTTTGTTTCATATAATCTTGCGCTCTTAGAAACGAAATATGTTTTCCTTTAAGCGAAGTAAAGTGCTTTGAAGTGAATCAAAAACAATAGTTAAGAGTTTTTGCTTTTAATACAGCGATTTTTTATTTTAAACTTCGTCAATTTATCCGAATTCGACTGTAGTTGACATCGTAACAAAAGATTATTGTCTTGTATTGTGTTGTCGTATTCAAAGCGCTCTCTTAATAAAAGTATTTGTGTATTCTATCGTATCAGTGTGCAAATCTAATGAAACAGTGGTGTGATTGCAACAGAATATCCATATTGTGTAATTTATTTAATTTTAAAGCAGTCGAAATCAAACTACACAAAGATTAATAAACGCCTTAAAAGGTTAAACTCGACAATATGACAAATGTATTCTGATCTTAAACTCGGAACTATTTTATGAACTGAGCTTTTTTAGTTGCATTTATTGCAAATAATATGAGCAGGTATTGCTTGGTGTCCCTTCGGCAGAAAATGAATAAGTTTTCCTTAATCTCATACAGAATATATTTCCCTTAATTGGTTTTTCGTTAAAGCCGAGTTTCTCTGAGAACCGAAGTGCCTTAAAGCTAAAAACAATACGTTAGACTGTTTTTTTTTAATTAATCAATTTTTTTTAATTAAACGGGCGTGCACTTAGCCGAACTCTACTGTGCATATGATTCACCAGTACTTTTTGCGTCAGTGCACTTCTTAAATACTGTTCCTGCCAATATTTACTTGCTTATGAAACTTCAGTTTTCATTCATGTGAACTTTTCACACACTCATCTGCGTGTGTATGAGTGTGTTCACATTCTTCTTTTGTTGTTCACAAGGAAGATGATTTTTAAAATATTCTCTTGCACACAATGTGTCATAATAAATACTTCATAGTAAATTCGTTCACAAACATCTCTACACATGCACATTTCCATACATACACAGTTATGCTTCTCTGATATTTCAAGTATGTGGTGCATACTTTAGGGCTGCATGTAATTTTCATAATACGTATACGTAATATTAAAAATTCCTTTGAGTGGATTGTGATTTGCGAGAGGTGATGGCACACGAAAACATTTTCTATATAGACGATTTGTGAAGAACTGACAAGTAATGGTAATACTATGTTCAGACATGAAGTTCAATGAGGCAGTTAAAATTTAAATTGATTTGTCGACTTTGGTGTTCAAACACATCCAGCTTTTGTTACTCAATTAGTTTAACTAAGAATCTAGGAAATTCGTTTTATATTAGGGGCTATAGAAAGTATGTTTGAGCAATTTTTTACACAAAATATTTTTCCAGGTCTATTCTAGATTTTTTGTTGTAAATATTAAAGAAAATATTTTTCATGATTTTTAATTTTGCAATTTTTCGTACTTCTTCACAATGGTTGCATGGGGTATCTAACTAAATTTATGGTGCAATTAAGCACTAATTGTTAAATTTTTTAAGTGTGAACTAAGCTAAATTAAGGACTTTATTTCGTAAATTTCTCAATTGCGCAATTAAAGTGCACATATGAATGCAGCGTAAGAGAGGGCAGTACCGCGCTGAAACAATAAATTAAAATGTTCTTGATTGCAACAGAAAAGCAAGTGTTGCAAAAGATATTAAGAATATGAGTTATATACAACAGCCACATAACAAGTGCAAACTCTAGCACAACATATGTTTTATTCTTTTATTATATCTGGCTGACTATACCATTGTGAGTCAGCAAACTTAGTGTCATTTAATTAATATGGATAGAACTAAGACAGTGGACCATTTTTGAAAAAGTTTTTGTTTTGAAATTTTCTCTAGAATTGCACTATACGAATTGTTTTTCGATCCGATTTTTAACCACCCCGGGTTTGAAAACTAAAAAAAAAACTTGAGCGCTAAATAAATGCTTCTCATTTACTTTTTAAAGTTTATTTCATATAAATGTTGCCCGTGGCTTCGCCGTAGGTGTTCCGTCTGCGAGCTCCAGCTTTGGTAAATATTTCCGAGCATTTTCGCCAGTATCACAATAATGGCAGCTGTAATGTTGTCTTCTAATTTTGGCTTGAAAAATAGTCTGGTGGGATTAAATCGTATTATTTTTTAATTGTTCACCAAACTCGCTTCTCGATTGGTTTATAGCATCGCGTGTCATGTGGCACCGTCTTGTTGACACCACGTGTAACCAAGTCAATTTCTTTCATTTTGGTGGAACAACGTTGGAAATCATTGAACGGTATTCTGATCCATTGAGTATATTATTGCGTTTTTCATCATTCTTGAAGAAGTACGGTCCAATGATGCGGCGGGTCTACAAACCGCCCTTTTCAGGGTGCATAGACTGTCTCTGGCTGCTATTTACAACAAACTTGGCATTTGTTGACATACCGCTTGAGCCAAAACTGAGCTTTATTACTGAAGAGAATATTTCGATAAAAACACATTTCCCATACACTGCGAAATTTGATAATAAAATTCAATGATGGCAAGCCTTACTGAGTATTTTTTGCATTGCCACAACTCACGATTTCTTTTAAACTGAAAAAAAATTTACACTGAAAAACAAATAGCAAAAAAACTCTGTTCTTGCTCCTACCCTATTTTATATATTTCTCAGTGACTGTCTCTGTCAAGTTTCCATTCCTATGTACTCTTTTACGGATGACAGCAGCATTAGCCATTCGTACTCATTCAAGAAAATGCCACACCTCACAGTGGCTGAAAATCGTTTTTCATTGGCCAATAGTCGATTTTTTTTGTCACTGATTTTTAAAATATTTATGCCATTTTGGAGCTAATATATCCATATTAAGGTAGCCAAAAAATTAGGTTAAACTATTGATAATTGTGGGCGTGGCATGCTGTCCAACTCAACTGTTTTTGTTATTTCAGAAAAAGGTGTTTTTATCAGTTTTTGTCAAAAATAAATGGTTACTACTCGCAAGCTATCACCGACAATGGCCTGCGGTCTTTTTTATAATGTTGGTAGGATTATAGTCTTTAGTTGTTGTAAGTGGTTACTGCTCTAACGTTTAATATTAGAGGTGTTATGAAATATTTATGAAACTACTATATTTTTCTAAAATTTAAAATTTAGTGGAATAGAACTTCTAGGGAACAAAAGGGAACAAAAAACGTATACCACCCGAAGAAAGGCGAAGGTGTCTTCTTTCACCCCATATATACTTTTGCACCCGCCACGACCCGCCGGTAGAACACTTTTTTAATTTTAATGAAATTACTCTAAAAAAAATTCAAATTACGATAATTTAAACAGCCCTATAATTACTCGTATACAATGGTGTATTAAATGTTCACTTTTTTGCCTAAAGGTTTATGTTTTTTACTTTAGACTACGTAAAACTAAAATAATTAAATATAATACCTGCGAAAGGGTTTTATGTCTTTGTTTTGATCAGCAAAAAAATCAGTCATAAAAATATCACAATAGGTTCCACAGTAAACATATGATCTCTTTCTAATATAACTGTTAGGGTCAGCCAAAGTCATAAACAATTTTATAATAATAAAATTAAACATTAAACCACTGAAGATAAAATGAACCCCATATTGACGAGATACTAATTAGTTTTACCTGATATTAAGGTCTGGATAACCAGTGCAGTTTTGTTCAATTTAAGTACCACCTGCTATGAACTTGAAGATCAATGTGTGAATAACATGTATCTAAAAATGTATAAAACTAAGGATTCGATAAGGGATTACTCAATAATAAGTTAATCCTTTACGTGTACGTACGTATATTTGCAAGTAATAAATCATAACAGACTCAAATAAAAATATTAAGAAAAATATGGAGAGCTTCGGTTATACAGAACTGGCCGAAGAGTATTTTAGAAATGAAAACCAGGAAGATGTTCTTACTTACGTAAAAATAAAATTAAACTTAAATTCGTGTAGCACCAATATACAAGAGCAATTATCTAATTTTGTATAAGTACTAAAAAAACGCTACAAAGAAGTTTCATATAAAAAGTGAAAAGTGGTTAGAAGGCCAACTTACTGTCGCTGCAGAAACAGCAAAGCAAGATAAGGTTGGAAGACCACGCAAATTATTGGACAACTGCAGCGATAGATCTAAGAGGCGGAAACTTAAAGATGTTAACGATGCAATTGGTTGTACAAATATAAAAGAATCTTTCCTACATCAATTACGATCACAGAACCAATTAACAAAAGTGGATATCATTGAAAAAGTTATTAAAGCTAGTCCAGTGAGAACAAAACGAATTCTTAAAAGTATACCAACTCCGAGCGATGCAAAACAGTGCACAAATGAGGAGGCATTAGCCTTATTTCTGGATTTGAAATTAACAAAACAGCAATGTATTAAGCTCAGATTGCGTCCGATTGAAAAGGGCTCAAATATCTATCCAGCATATCATCACATAATTGCTGCTAAAATGGACTGTTTGCCATCAAAGGATACTATTACAATCACACCAATTTCGGCAGAGGTACAACTACAATCTCTACTTGATCACACAGCCGAACGGTTGCTACAATCAATACCAGGAAATGCGTTAAAGAAATATGGAAACACAAAGCTAATTCTTTTTTTTCAAATGGGGATGTGATGGTTCTTCGGGACAAAACCAATACAAACAAGCTGTATGTGAAAATATTTCGGACTCGGATATGTTCATGGTATCAATTGTACCATTGCGATTGAAAAAGATTTTGGAATATTCAGGGCCTTCGACTAGTACAACTAACAATAGATATTTGGAAAAATGAGACACCATCTTCTACGAAATACTGCAGGTCAAATTTGAATTCAAAAAAGAAACTCGTGATGCCGTTAACAAAGAAATTAGTGATATCAAGGCCCAAATTGCAACATTACAGCCATTGCAATTACAGTTAGATGGGCAGCAAATTCAAGTAAGGTACCAATTAGTCCTTACAATGATAGATGGAAAAGGAGGTCAGGCTTTGACTAACACGAAGGCTGCATCTAGCTGATTTATATGCCAAGCAGCATCAACCCAATTAAACCAAGTTCCGACAAAATCATTAGATAATACCGATGCATATGAATTTGGATTATCACCACTACATGCAAGAATACGACTTATGGAACATATACTAAAAATCAGTTATGATTTGTATTTCGGGTCTTCAGGATCCATAAGAAACAATGAAACCAACAAAGAGTTAAGAAGTTCAAAAAAGAAACATGTTCAAGATGAATATCGCAAAATTGGATTGATTATAGATCAGCCAAAACAATGGTCAGGCAATACAAATGATGGCAATACCGCACGAAGATTCTTTTCAGATCCAGAAACAGCATCTGAAATAACAGGAGTGGATTTAAACCTTATTTTCATATTTAAAATAATCCTAGAAGTACTTGCGTGCAATGAAGAAATTGGCTCTAAACAATTTGGAGATTACGCTAAGGAAACTGCAAAAATATATACAACCAACTACCCATGGAGAAATATGTCTGCAACAGTTCACAAAATCCTTTATCATGGAGAAGATATCATTAAATATCATTTGGTGCCACTTGGAGATCTATCGGAGGAGGCTCAGGAAAAAAGGAACAAGGATTACAGATTTTATAGAGAGCACAATACTAGAAAAATTTCACGAAATTCCACAAATGAAGATCTATTTAATATATTATTGGCAACGTCAGATCCGTTCATCTCCAATATTCGAAATAAATGGAAAGTGGAACATCGGGATTTAGATGAAGAAGCCAAAAAAACTACTAAAGAACAGAAATAGCACAGAGCAAAATATAGAATATTTGCAATCAATATTTGTGTCAAATGAATAATAATTATAATTGCCTTTCATTGCTATTTAAGTACGAAAAACATAGTATTAGTAAAAAATAATAATAAATAGAACCTACTTTGACAGCAAAAAATAAAAAATTTTTCTGTGGTAACAGCAAAATCTCCAGTTAATTTTACAATTTTTTTTGAGTGTAAACATTTTTTTGAGTGTAAAAATTTTTTTGAGTGTAACATTAAAAAAATTCCATTCTCACAAAAAATAATTACAATTATTATTAAGTTCCAAATATAAAATTTTTTAATATGCAAATAAAAAAAATAAACCCATATTTCACTCCAAAAGTTAAAAAAAAAAATCAAAAGTTCAACTTTGACCTAGAAGTCCTTAAGAAGTACTCAATCAATTTTAATGTAATTAAAACTGAGTCAATCTGAACTAAATATCTATCCATTAAAAAAAAATTACTTCAATATTTTGAACGGTTCGAAAGTTACAGAATTTTGGACAATGAAAAACGATTTTCAGCCACTGTGCGCCTGTACGAGATTGCAGCCACGAGGCAAAATATGGATGATTCGATTAGTCACAATATTTCAGCAACCTCTAAATGGGGTCATGCGAATTGGGCCGATTTTAATGCTCGTAAGAATCATTTCTGTATACGTACTGCATTAATTATGGGTGATGTAAATATTAAGGAATCAAAAGCTCCATGGATCGAGAACATTTTGCGTCACTAAAGAAGTATTCAAGTGCCTGATTTTTTTAAGGCGTCAAAGTAATACTTCAGTCCTTCTGATCTCCTCACTATTTATACTACATACGTATGTTCCAAAATGTAACACAACTCTCATATCTGGGCCGATGCTTCAATGTCCATTTCGAAATTGTTCCCACGAGTACAGTAGAGGGCTAAGAGTAAAAGTTGTGTAACCAAATCTATTTACTCACGGCGTGCCTTACTGTTCTATCGTTGCAATTATGCAATGCGTTCTGATAAAATCAAGGAATTTTCCGCGAAATTAGTTTTTTCTTCAAGAGCACATCCATTTGCGGGCGATAAACCAGCGAACTGCAGTTTGCATTGCAAACAAATTCGTTCTTTTTTGGCATAATATACCTGCAGATATATTTCCTGTCACTCTTAGCATGTCCACAGACCGTACTACCTCTATACCCCTTCTCATACCATATTTTCTTAGTTCTGACACAGTGCATTGCACGAGTGGGGGTCATCCTCTGAATAATACAACAGGAAAAGAACACTGAATATTGCCGAAATCTGGTCTGTTTACGAACCAAATTCGATGCAGGATGACGGAAAATCTTTCCAAATACTCAATTATTTACATCTGCATAAAAACATTTTTCTTAAATCAATAATTAAAAAAAAAAATACTTTAACATGATGGAATTCCTAAATGCTGATGTGAAGTTTATTTCCAGTGATAAATAACCAATTTGAATTTAATGTAAAATCATTTTCTTTGCAAAAAAGCATTAAAGTTTATTTTTATCAACATAATGAAGACAACTTCGAAATCGGTGAATAGGAACCGAAAAAGAGACGTTCTGCTATAATGTCAAAATCATTGGAATTAAGCCAACTTTGCACTACATACGGTTAATAATGGAGAATTTTCATGACTTTTTTGGAAGCTTTTCTTTTGCTGGTGATTTTTCAGATTCGTTTTCATATCCTGATCCCATTCATCCCATTTATTCCATCTGATTCCATTCGTCCCATTTATTTTAATTAACTTTTGAAGTATTGACAAAATGCAATTTCTATGTCCTTAATTTGGATTTATCTAAAGCAGTTTCTCATATCTTCTTTTTTACTAACACCAAAAGAAAAGCAACAACTTGACCTAAAAATCGTATCAATATTTCAGCAAGAAAAAGTTTAATTTATAACTTTTGCAAAAGTTTTTGTGGTCACATGCTTAATAGTTTGTAACAAAGATTTCAAACTTGCACAAAATTAAAACAATTTAATTTGGGTTATTAAAAAAATTTTATATGAAGGCAGAAAAAACCATGAGTGCACACAAAATCAAATGAAAAATCAACTTTTCGTTTGTAATACATTTAAGTTCTGTGGTGTTTTGTGCTCCATTGCATTTCTATTTCCTTTTGTATTTTTTTGCTCTACTTTCTTTGCTTCATCGTGCATCCGTTAATGCTAGAGATTCCTTGCAGGCTCTAACAGTTTAAAGGAAAAAAATGCACACTTAAAACTACAGCAACTATTGAAATCCTAAGTTGTTGATACAAAAGCCCCAGTCATAATCACCGCCACATTTGCTATGGCATGGAAAGTTTATATTAGAACCAATGACTGCAAAATTCATTTTTTTAGAATTGTGTACTTTTTTTGTATCTCTACAGTCAGGATTCTTAATGTCTTCTGATTCACGCATTTATTTAGTTTCCTTTTTACGAGTGGCAAATCGGATTGAAATAGAAACTGCAGTACTTTTAATTTTGTTGAATTTTGGCTTCCACGTTTCTATAAGTACAAAACACCATTTGCAAACGTTATGCAGTGTTGTTAACAGAATACGTAGAGGGTTAAATCACAGAGTCAAAGGACATGCATTGTGCTGTCCTGAAGAGTGAGTGAAGGAACAAATTTATGGAAGTCTAGGCATTTTTATTTTCCAATATATCAGCATTAAATGGAATTTGCTGTTTTGAGTAAATAAAATTCGAATAAGGATGAACCCAAGTATCCTTTTACATACAGATTCCAATAAAGTAACCCATACCATAAGGATTATGTTGATTTTGACATGTGTAGATGGCAGCATTTAAGTAGAAATTAGAAATAGTTGTGCTTCTCTTCCGACATGCTAGTGCTTCTATCATTTGGAAAAATTTCTGCAAGAGATAATTTTATTCCCTATAGAGGAACTTGGCATGCACTAGCATGTCGTCTAGTCTCAGCTCTTGTTCAATACTTCCCAGGAAATTTTCAGAGTCAGACGCAACTTATTGACCATTCCGACGTACGACTGGTGTTCAATTGTTGACCAAACGTTGTAGAGGAGAACGTGCCTCTTGATCGTGTAATATGTCATGGTAATTTGGATTCAGTGACTGAATAATAACCATTGCATTTGGACAAAGAACACGATATCCCGAGGCCGGCGGCATTGGTCTGTCCTTATTGAAATTCATGATGGAAAACCTGAGGCAGTCGAAGCTGTCAAAGGGCTGAAACTGCTAAACGCTATTCAGAAAGTCTTTGTACTCGTCTATTGAAGTCGGTGTTCAAAATATCACACATTATGCCCGCTCGACTGATTCATTTTCAAATATTTCACCTTAACAACGAATGACAACGTCAGGAAAATATTTATTTATTATTTTAATTGGCTAATGAATGCTTGAGATCGTTAATTGAAAAACATCAGTTTACAGATATTGTTTGCGTCCAGAGATAAACTAACAATATAATGGAATGCTGTTGATATTTTCTAGTTTTAGAATATAAATATTAAACTTTACTCTTTTGCAATTTTTAAATATATCGCTTTTAATCAGGAATTCATCAGACTTTATTGTTTTGAAATTAGTGGATGTGGTTAAGACGAGCTTGAATGCAATGCGACTGCTGCATCTCTATGCCAGTTTAATGCATAGAAATTAATTTTTTAAATAGCTTCTTGGTCTATGCCAAAGTTTCGCACTCAAAATTTAAAGGTTGCTCCAGTAACAACGTCATCTCTGTGAAATAACAACAAGGACTAGAGGGAATACATAGTCGACTCAAATTCGTTATTATTCCAAACATCAGTGTCTTAACCAGCTGTCTTTGAAGGTATCGCAAAAAATAAATAACCCAGGAAAAATACCGCAGGGTTAATGGCTCTTGGAGTCTGGTTCGCCATGAGCAGAAAAATCAGGAGGACTTGCTCCTTAATTTTTTCCAAGTTATGAGCCCTACCCGTTTAATGCATTGTACTGTAGCTAAGAAAATAGGTTACGGGAATGCGTATAGAGTGAGTAGTGTCTGCGGATATTCTATTTTAACACTTGTACGGTGAAAGTGACAGAAAAGACCTTTGCAGGCATGTTATTCAGCCAAAGAACGAATTCTCTATCTGTAGTGTGTAGTGCGATTCGCTTGTATATCGACATCGAATGGATGCGCTCTTAATGAAAAACGTGTAGTTCGTAAAAAAAAGCGGGTTTCGGGAACCAATTCCCTAGTTTTAGTAGAGTACACTCCATTAAAGTATCGATGTCTTCGATGGGCTTTTTTACCCTCTTCTGCAAGCGAGTGAGTGACTTCAAAATATACTTTGAAGTACCGGTGCATACATGGGAGCAGTAATCCATCTTTCGACGGATATAGGTGGTATAAATAGTAAGGAGATCAGAAGGTCTATCAATTTCTAGCCGACTGGTTTTATTAAACGCTAAATTTATTAGTACGAAAGCCACAACCAGTCTCTAATACCAAGATTTCTGAATGTATCTACCAATAACCAGCTCAGAAAAAAAGTTTAGATTGCTTGGTAATACCCCTGTTTAAGAAACTATTTGCATTTAAGCCTTCGTTAAACTCTACGGTCAGATAGCACACCTTTGCCACAGATAGAGAGTACTACCAAGATGTATAAAATCTTCAAGATGTGATGTGGAGTGCGATGTGGAGTGGAGATTTCGTGCTCTCGTGTCCCATAAACTAATTTTTCTAATGCTGGCATAGCAATGGAATTCAATAAAAATTAATAATGAAACGTTTAAGCAAATAAATTAAACAATTCCTTTTATTTCCTTTAAACAATTTCAACAGCATTTTTGCTTTCCTTTTCCTCCAAACAACTACACAACAATATCCACAACGTCGTTTCCCCGTTTGCATTTGCTACATCTCAGAAATAGTTGTTGTTGTTTCGTTTTGTTTCGCCTCTTCGACTTTAACCAGCAGACCAACAACCATAAAAATAGATGTTTTAGTTGAAATGCTTGTCTGCCTGTCCGTCCATTCTTCTAGTTTCTAGTCGTAAAAGTCATTTCTCATTTTCAAGAGGTTAAAAAGCTGTTACTGTCCTGTCGTCTTGAAAAAAAAAAAATTGAAAATAAAATAAACAAATTGTACAAATTTCTTCTACTTCTTCTTTGCGTTGCATTTGTAAATGTGTTTGGTGCTTGGATGCATTTAAATGACATTTTTCTATTGGCTTACAACAGCTTGCGAACAAGAATTTATAGTGGCTTCCTTAGTGTGTATTTATGGCATTAAAAAGATTTGTTGCGGCGTTCGGTTGCATTTATTAAAAAAAAAAAAAACAAGAAATAAATGAAATGAAATAAGAAACTTACACATTCAAATGATTTAAAAATGAGTTTGTTCTTCCCGTTTGCTTCATATTCTTCGTGTTTATTTAAAACTACTGACATTTTGTATATATAATATATGTATATAGAAGATGTTGCAAGGGTAGTTGGGTTTTAAATTTATTATTATTTTCGACTATTTTAAATAGAATTCGAGACTTGTGGCAACAAACAGTAGAATCCAAGACAACTCGAGCTCCTTATTATGAACATTTCGTATTAAATTATTTATTGTCCCTTCAATATTTTGTCAGTACAAAAGAAACCAATTTCTTTAATAAACTACGATTGTTTACTTGCAGCCTATGCTGCCGAAGTTTTAATAAAGATCTGTATAGTGCTTATTACTTCACTAATAAGAAGACATGCCGAGATTTTCGCCACCATACAATCGCACCATACATAATAATTTTTTTCCATTACCCCTTCCTCTTGGGAACATTTGGCTTCCACAAAGCATGTCCATCTTACAAGAGTTGTTGCAGTTGTGTTCGCATTGTTATTTTTTCTTTGCGTTAGTTGTTCCAGCTAAGTAGATGATCGGTCTGCTGTAGCAGGTCTAGGATAATGGCGCTGCCATCTGCCGTTTCTTAGAAACAACGCCCTCTGTGTATATGGTGTAGTGGTGAGGAACCTTGCTAATCTTTGAATCCTTCGTTTTTTTTTCTAGGGAGTGGTGCCTTTCTGACTTTTGTTATGATGATGTTATGCCCTTCTCCAGGGAGTCGTCAGGTCAGGAGGCATCTTGGATAAGCTTAAGTTTTGTTAAAAAAATACATTTGCACCGCATATTTTCTTCTATTGTAATCAAGAAAAGATAAATAAATGAATGTAAAAAACGAGCGCTATGCTCAACAAAACGTGCAAACGATAAATTTTTTTATCACAATAGATGGTCTATTTGGACAACATTCCGTGAGCTTCGATCATTTTACTGTCCCCATAATCGTTCTAAAGGCCCTTTGCTCCTTATAGCATCGATGGGAAAATATGTATAATAGTTCTACCGACAGGACTATGAATAAACATAATAATAAAAATAAATAAATGGGTCTCTTTGTTTCAGCAAACAATGAACCCGTACGAAGATGAAACGCAAGATCTATGGAAAACAACGCCGCTGTTCGTGATAGTCTGCAAGAAAGTCCAAGTTTGTCGATTTCGCGTTGCTCACAAAAACTCGGCCTTTCCTAGATCAGTTATAGAATCGATACAAGTTTTCAAAACAAATGAAAGGAAATTGCAGAATTATATAAACTTTTTTTATTGAAAATCACCGTCAAAATGTACATGCTACTGTGCATTAATGCAATAAACAACACAACAACTGAACGATCGTGTTTCTCTCCAAAAAACTTTCCTCATTTTTAGCATTTCACCATTTAGTGCACTTTATCTTGTCAAAGCTTATTGATTTCCTCTCGTACAGTACAATTTGGCCACGTTAACTGAAAAATATGAATTCAAATTACAACTATTTGCGCTTAAAGTGAATTAGAAAAAAATTTTATAAAAAAATCACAATGACACATATGAAAATAAAAAAAGTAAAGAACAAATAAATCGAAAAGAAGTCATGCACTTAAAAATACGTGTTTGCTTTAAAACCCCCTTGTAAAAACAGCACACAAAATCTTAGTATTTTTAGGGGACTGCACAATGAATTATTTGGCAGCATAAATGGCAGGAAACATACACTCAAAAGAAAAACCAAGTCACCCGTATTTAAATCAAGCCAAAGTTGTGACAAGAGTACGGAATTTCTTAATTACGATTTTAAAAAGTAAACAAAGACAAACTGTGAAGCCAATTGGCTTCTCTGCAGAAATACCCAGAGCCTTCGGCAGGGATTGAACCTGCGACCTCTGGACGGACTACTAGTCTAGTAGATAGTCACTACGGAACACTTGAGTCAAAAACGGATTCGAGAAACAAAAAACAAAATTTAAAGAAAAATAGATTTGATCTAAGCTAGAAATGATTTTGGATCAAAATAAAGCAAACAAATATGAAATTAGTATTAGATTTAAAAAAAAAATCACTAGGATATTATGCGGGTGACTTTGTCTATTAAAATACTTAAATTTTTACTTTAATTTTATATTTCTTTGTTTGATATCGGCTTTGAACCCAGGGCTCACCCACTCAATCCTAGTTTATAAGAAACATAACATTTTAAATACCGACAGCACAAACTCAATATAGGTACACATATAAGGACTGAGAATTTTCTTACTCGATTTCCAAAATAGATATAGAACCATTCGTAGTTAAACTTACTGAGAGCAAGAAGATCAATATAAATTCATAACGAGCTTTTTCTTACTGCCATTTGTCAGAGTTTCTTTATCCCCAATCGATAAATCTAGCCCAATTGCCCCATCCGAACATGGTTTACCATACATTTGTAGAACTTTTACACCTTCAAAGAACTTTCAAATGATATCCAGGACTTTATACGAGTATTGAGCCTTAAACGCAAGAAAACCTTAATTCACAAATTCCGAATTTTATTCCACTTTTATTATTTTTAAATTAACCTTATTTTAAAACGAACTTTTTCTTTGACATTGATTAATTACCGTTTACCAAAAAGAATTGGCTTTAACTGACTTGTACATACGAGTAAATAAAATCCTTTGGATTTCGTGGAATTACTTTTGCAAAAATGCACTCGTATGTTTGTCTGGATAAGATTTTTTTTGCTTGCAATGAAATATCAGTTTGATTAAATTAAATTAAGTTTAGAACGGTATCTTGAGGTAAAAATAAATAAAAAAACTTTCTTTTTTTACCATGGTAATACTTTAAGGAATACATCGCGGTTAGGTTGCCTCATGCAAAGTGACCCACGCTAATTTTGCGCAAGATAAAATTTTCGCTGAATAATTAGCGTTGTCATAATTTTTGCAGAAATATAAAAAAGTTCCATACAAAAATCTGCAAAATCTGCAACTTTATGTAAAAAATCTTCAAAAAATATTCAAAACATTTTTTCAATTTTCTATTATAATCATATTTTTTCACAGGAACGAAATGAAAAAATGAAAAAATTATCAACTCAAGGCGATATTTTCTTCCTTTGGTATCCGATGTTTTAGTTCGGTAATAAACAATATTCGGGGTGAATAGAAAAAAAATCTTGATTCTTTTACTCCATTGTTGGACAAATAATTACAACTGCATTTTTCTGATTTAAAAACTGCTAAGACGCTAGCAAATATATTCAATGAAACGTTTGTTTTTCATGACTGCTGCTCTACCTTTTAAAGTACAACCATTTAACAACTACGAGGGTGGCTTAACAATTGCGTGACTTTTTTAATTTCCTGCCTCTTTATGGAAAAGGCACACATTTGAGTCTTGTCAACATTTGAACAAGTTGCGACGTTTCGCAATTGATAGTAGACTAGTGCGTGATATGAGGACAAAATGTAGAGAAGTGAATTTCGTGCGCTCATTGAGCTTTTTTTTAGGAGAGAAACCATCACTCAATCCAAGGCTTGATGGATACTATGAGAACTCTACACCATCAATTTCAATGGTAAAAAAGTGGTCTACTGAATTTCGTTGTGGCTATACACGGAATATGCCGAACGTTTTGGTTGGCCAGTTGAGGTCTCTACACCCGAAACAATTGGAAAAATTCACGATATAGTGTTGGCCAATCGGACATTAAAATTTCGAGAGATTGTGAAAGCCATTGACATGTCACATGGCTCAGTGATTTTAATATTTAATGATCACTTGGGAATGAGAGAGATTTCCGCAAGATGGGTGTCGCGGTTGATCACAATCGCCCAAAAACGCAATGGTGTTACAACTTCACAACCTTGTTTGGCGTTGTTCAACCGTAATGTGGACGAGCTTTTTCAAAGTTTCGTAACCGTGGATGAAACAACACACCAGAGACTAAACAGCAGTCAAAACAGTGATTTTCTCAGGTGCATTGGCGCAAATAAAGGCCAAGGTGGGTTTGTAAGCGAATAAAGTTATGGCGATTGTTTTTCAGGGTGCCCGCGATTAAATACACATTTATTAAATTCAAAAGGGTAAAATAATCAATGGCGCCCATTTAATTAGGATTACAAAAAACGGCAGATTTTGGCCAAGTAATGAGTTCTTTTTTCACCAGGAAGATGTAAAAGTACAAACGTGTAAAGTTTCTATTGCAAAATTTCATGAATTAAGCCATGCACTGCTCCCTCATCTGCCATGTTCTCTGGACTTAGTCGCAAGTAAGTATTTCTTGTTTCCAAACCTAAAGAAATGGCTCGACGAAAAGAGATTTGAATTTAATGTTGAAATCATCTCACAAACAAATATCTATTTTGAAGACCTCGACATATCTTATTTTTTTGAAAGGTAAATGTAAAAAATCGGTCAAAAATTGGACAAAGTGTAAGGAGACTATGTTGAAAAATACGGACCTTCGTAGACTAGTAGGTAGTGTACTAGACTCGTACTGCGAAGGTCCCAGGTTCGAATCCTGCCGCAGAACTCTGGCAGTTTGTGTTTGATAATTAAAGGGAGCGCACAACAAGCCTTCACTGGCTTAAGTGTATGTCGTATGACATGGGCTATCACACCCCTCCAATCAACCTAGCCTAACCTAACCTAGCCTATGTTGAAAAATAAGATGGTTTTTATTCATGAACGTATGATTGACTCGCGGACATCTTGAACCACCCTTCAATTCGACTAATGTTCGAATAAAATATGAATATTTTGTATGTGTTGAGTACAAATAAAGGCTTTCGGAACACTTGTGCGTGTAATCGTATCTCCCTAGATTAAAAAAATTCTTCGCATTTCTTCACAACCGTACAGGAAAGTTGGCATAAGTTACAACTTCCTAAGCAACATACAAAGTCTTGGCAGCCTGGACTTTTGGGTACTAAAAAGGTTCAAACATATTGAAATCGATGCAAAAAAAATTTCTGGATAATTAGTGCTGCCAGTTAATCGAATCCTGTATAATCCATGCTCCACTCTATATATTTGTGGTTTTTTCTGGTGCGTCTATAAATAATTTGCTGTTAGATGTTTTATTTTTTAGTATTTGACGCTTGAAATTCTTATTTGTACTTTATTTCTACTCCAATAAATACTTCGGTCCACGAAACGATAAGTTAACAAAATTGTGGTTCTGAGAAATCACTGATTTAAAACGATTCGGGTTTTTTTGAAAAGAGTGCAAGTCTTTCGCTGAAAAAGAGCTGTTGGCATAATGGTCACTAAAAAATTATCAGATTATTAGTAGTATCGGTTTGGTCCACTATAAATACGCCTGTGCTTGATTTGTTAAGCCAATAATGTGAAATATTAATTCCTCCTGTTTACATTATCCAAAAATTTTCGAAACAATATGAGAGCTGTTGTATACGCAATGTATTTAATTGTGTTCCTGTGTGTCTGCATGTGGCACGTTAACTTCCAAGCGGATTAACTAATTCCGAGTCAGTCCGTTTTTATTTCTTATTGACTCGATACAAAATAAATAATACTGTTTACAAAATTATAATGCAGACTCTTACATGTTATACTGAAAATATGCAAAATGATAACGCAGAGGACTTCTGGTAACTGAATTTGTTTTTTGTTTGTTGCTTGCGGTAGGAACTGACGTATCGAATGACAGCTCGAGAGACGTCGATACGTATGCAGTGATTAGGCCCCTGGTCAGATACTTGCCATTAAGATATTTGCTACCGTTGCAGGATCGATGATTCTTTAAATTACAAATTTTATGTCATTGATTTGTTTTCGCAAATTTTGAAAGACATTCCATTTGTTACTGTTGTATTCCCACTTTCTTCAAGTGTATTTTTAATTTGTATTCAGTTCTTGTATGTTTCTTTCATTCTACCATTTTATCCCTAAAAATTTAATATAAATCTGTCGTACTTATTTATATTGATTGCTGCATTTGATTTTACCTGCAGGATACCACGTTTTACGAGTACCATAAAAAATATTGTTTGATAAATAAAGTGCAACGAAACTTTTTTCCATCTAATATATTTCTAGTATCTGTGCAAATATTGAATTTGAGTATAAAGTGTGTTAAATTCCATTTAATTTACAGTTGATATTGTCTGCAATTGTCAATGTTGTGCATTTAACAAATGGCTTCAAGGATTAATTTATCGTAGGGAACCGTTTAGGGTATCCCTTCAGTTAGGATTCTTGGAAAATGCAGTTAAAATGTCATGCCATTAATTGGATAGTATTGGTTTTATTCAGAGTGGACAGTTTTTGTTGAGTTTTGCAAGGGAGTTTTATAATTTTTTGGGATTAAACTGAAAGAACTCTGGCAACGAGTTCCCAAAAACTTTTCTTATTTTTATATTGACTGTTGAAAATTCATCAATTTCTTCCAATAATGAAGTACATGATTTTGTGTTTGTCGATGGTCAATAAAGTTAAACAATTGTACTCTGTTCGGTACTTAAATACAAAACAAATATTTAAATATAATAAAAACTTAACAATTGCTTTCAATGTTCTCACCGTCTGTCTTCTAAATATAGGAAAAATGCAATAAGTTGTTGACACAGGATACTTCAAGTAATTGGCTTAAGAATATAGAAAACGGGCAATTTCATTCACAAACGATTTTGAAAAAGCACATGCATGTCAGATTTTAGATCGATCAACATCATCTTATGAAATCTAGGGATGCAATAATATCTTATAAAGGGTCTTTCATTAACCGCTTCCTTTCTTTTAATTTAAATAAAAGTAAGCGTTTAAAAAAAATCATTTAAATTTTTGCATTCATTTAAAGATCTATTGATGCTATTAGGTATGAAATATAACATTGTGCATATTTCCGAAGTAGCTGCTTTTTGTGGCACGTAACCGAAATGTTAAATTTTCAATTACTCCGGTGCTTAAAACAGGTTAAATTTGACTAATGACAAGGGTTGTGTGACCTTTCAGGGCCGCTGTGCATTTGCTTAGGCTTGACATTTAGGAAGACCCCATAAGAAAAAGTCTGACGGGTTCAAATCGCGCTGTGTGGCACGTAGCGTGTCCTATTGAAACTATATGTCGTTGATGTCCAGATCATCCAATTCAGGCAAAAGAAGTTGGTAATCATCGACCAATAGCACTCGCCATTGATGATGCCAGCTTGGGCAACATCGTTCTCAACGAAAAATTGACCGATGACATCGCCGGCCCAAAATACACATCAAACAGTGACTTTTTCGGGATCATTGATCTTATATTGACTAGTATCGTCCTAAATACGACAATTATGGCCACCGTAATATAGACGACCGTTGCCTGAACAAAACAATCATGTGGATAAAATAATTATAAGTGCTGTTGAACTCTATATTTGTAAAAGAAATTTAGTAAATGACAGTTTAAAGGTCCTTATCAGAAGGCCCGATATAAAGATAAAACAGTCTCTAAAGAACTAGCCAAGTGCGAAGTTGTTTTTCCGTGCCGGCTCATTAGTTAAATTACGTACAAACGAGATAAGTATTCTTGTTAATAATTGCCTTTCGATATAATTGCATGTTGGACTTATTACTATTTGAACATATGCGTTCATTACTGCTCTTACATAGTAATTGGAGCACTGCCACATATATGATAATTTTATTCAAGAAATTTCTTTCCGCGACTCCGGCTTTACTATAGCCCCCACTTGATCATTAAAGTTATCTTACTCATTTTCCAGCCAAACTCTCACCTCTCGTGAATTAAAAACGTTTTCACTTTTATCTCCTTGAGTTCCAAGGTATTTGCAGCTGCCCTGGAGTAACAGTATCATCAATATATAAGTAATCGCCAGCAAAATACGATAAATGTGGAATGATTGACTACCAGATCCACTTATGGTAAGTGGGTTACTAGACTCAGGTATTTCTGGAGGCAAAATAAAATCGCTTTGCAGCTCATACTTGTTGAGAACAATGTAGTCCCTATTTTCTATGTTCATAATCAGTGAAGAAATAAGATAGTTAATTTATATAATTAATATTCATAAGGCCTTATACGTTAATACATTTCGTCCTTAGCTCAAAAAAAAACCCGCCGAAGTAGCTGACTCAGGATAGTCCATTCCAACGCGTGTACGAGAATTGCCTTCTTAAGCTTTTGTACTAAAACAGTTTGTAAAAGCAGCTGCACCATCTGGGAGAGCTGAAGTCACTACGCAGGATCTCAGCCAAAATTTGTTGTGGTTGCATGTGCTTAGTCAACGAGGGAATTACTGCTAAGAATTGCGTTCGGTTAATAAAAAAGCAGAATATATATACAAATTATATTACGGAGTAAATGAGAGTTACTAAGAGTGAATAATGTGGAGAAGTAATTAATAACAATCGATTCAATAATCCTTCGATAAATTAAATATTTTATTATTTATGGGAAAAAAGTACATATTTATATGTTGTAGGGAATTATAAACGGAATATATATTTCTCAAATTCAGAGTTTGGTGTAGATTCTATCCCTTCAGCATTTTTCGAAGAGGATTTCGATTACTAATGGCCTTTATTAAATATGTTTCCTTAATGGACTTACATCACTTTAAAAAGTCTGTAGGAAGTCTGAAATACTTAAAAATTTAAAATTAACTTAAATTCAACAAGCAGTTGACACAAAATTAAATCAATTATCATGACTCGTTGAAAAGTTTTAGTTTTCGCAAACATTGATTTTACTTTTTCTAAACAAAATAATGGGTTTTCCCATAAGAACTCATATCTTTTTACAATTTATAGCAGTCGAATTGAACGTCATTTTACTCGTGTTCATCCTGTTTTGCCGAATCACCATGGACGGATACAATGTTGAACAGCATGTGCAAATGATAAAACTGGTTTATCAAAATGGGTGCTCTGTTCGAGCAACGTTCCACGTGCTTCGCAAATTTTATGGTCTCCATAATAATCCTACATTCGCTTGTCCATTTGTTCAGTAAACAATGGATCAACACTTGCACGACGACGAAAAGAAAGAAATCGTGGCCACTGTCCGTGAGACTGTGCAGGAGCATCGGATTATAGCAGATCACAGTCCGGTGAATATCGTGTCTTGACTTGGGCCTGCATTCGTACAAAATTCAACTGACACAGTAGCTAAAGCTATACGACTATAGACAACGATGTGCATAAGCTGAACGGGCCCTGAAACAGCTGGAATTTGACCCTAATTTTCATTAAAAAGTTATCTTCATCGATGAGTTTCGTTTCTGGATAAATTTGTTCGTCAATAAACGAAATTGTTGATTTTGGGATGATACGAAACTACATGAGATCTAAGAGCATCCAATGCATCCTGTCAAAGTCACTGTTTGGAATAGATTTCGAGCTGGCGGTCTCATTAACCCATATTTCTTTGAGAACAACGTTGGCCAGGCCATCACGGTCAATGGCAAGCGCTGTAGGTCGATAATTACCAACTTATTTCTGACTGAATTGTATGATATTGACACCAACAACATGTTGTTTCACTAGGACGACGCTACATGCCTTACAACTTATGCCACAGTACACATTCTGCAATAGACATTTTAGTGCATGGCCATGTATGTGATGTAAAGTGGCCACCGAGATCGTGCGATTTTACCCCTGTAGACTTTTTTGTGGGGTTTCCTTAAGTTGCAGATGTGTACGAATAAGCCGCAACATAATCCATGCTACCGGCCGAATTTAGCCTGATTTATTTGCAACAGTCATGGAAAATCGGACAGTTCAGATGCGCATCAACCAGTGAAACCGCGGCATATATTTACACGCGGTTATATTTCATACATAATGGCATTGATGGGCGTTACAAATAAATAAAAAGTTTTAATGATATCATGCACACGCCTTTTTTATATAAATTTTAAACTATAAATCGCTTAGTGAAAGATCCTGTAATGTTTTCAACGTTGAAATGTGTTTCTATTTAATTTGATTTATTTCAAGCTTTTTACTAGCAAAACTTTTCTACAACAAAGTTAATGAGCGCAATAATTATGCGTTGAAATTGTGTTTAACTTTTTCAAACCTCGATGGATTTAAGTTTCGAAAATGTGTTTCAAAGTTCAATAAAGAAGGCTGGCGGCTGCAAAAAGTTAAGGAATAAAAAGGGCATTAATAACGCTTTTAACCATTTTCTATGATAACCAAACATTTGATGAAAGTAGTGAGTAGACGTATGGGGTGATGAAAGTGACTCCATATGGCAAAAAAAAAGAAATTATGAAAATAATGAGTTTTGTTTAAAATTGGAAGCAGTGAATAGCTCTGAATAGGGAGTTGCATTTAGGATCATTTGCCTTAAGCTTTTAAAAACAAGAGCAATACATTTCAATTACAACTTAAAGCAATATTTTCAAAATATTTACATATTCTGTAATTCTATCGTTAAAGTGAAATAAAATAATGAAAATTAGAATTCCTCCCTAGGAAGAATTACATTGAGTGGTTTTTAAATACATGAAACTAATGAGTTTTTTGAATAGTTCGCCTGCAAATTCTGCGATGAAATTTGAAAATAAAGTACACCTGAGTAAAATAAAAGGTCTTTTAACTGTCCATAAAAAACAGGTCGTTTTTATTCATTTTAATAGTCTCAGTTTTGTATTACAACTAAACAATTCTATTTTAAGCATTATTTAAGCACAAGGTCTTCTTATCATTATATTTGTTTGCCATTTTTTAAATCAAAACCAATTTCCTGAGAAAGTGTATCGAAAGATTGACATTTTGACAAATTAGAATCGCTTAAAAAGTCAACAAATATAGAGCAATTTTAATTAAACAATATAAGAAATTATAAGACTATTTTATTACAAAAAGTACTGTAAACTCGAAAGGGATAGAACCCAGCATTGGGAGAACTACTCCATCGACGAACCTGCAAAAATGATTTCGTTGTCTACACTGAGATTGCACATACGATAGTGAGTCAAAAAGTGAATTCTGCACCATCAATTTCAATAGTGAAAATGTGATTTACTGAATTTCGCTGTGGCCGTACAAGCATGGAAGATGCCGAACAATCTGAACGCCCAGTTAAAGTCTCTACATCCGATACAACTGTTCGAAGATGGAAAGTACAAGAGATTGTGGAAGCCATAGGAATATCACAGGACACAGTGGTTTAAATTTTTAATGATTACTTGTGTATGAAAAAGTTCACAATCGACCACCAATGCAACGTGTGATAACTTCGCAGGAATGTTTGGCGTTGTTCAATAGGCATATGGAGAACTCTGAACGAATCGTTGACCAGAGACCAAACAAGAAATCAAAACAGCAGGTTTCTGGGGGTGAATCGGCGCCAAAGAAGGCCAAGGTGAATTTGTCATTCCACAAAGTCATAGCGACTATTCTTTAGGGTGTATGTGTAATAATCCACATTGACTACTTGCAAAAGGGGGAAAAATTCATGTCAATATTTTGTCATCTTTTTCACCAGTGCAATGCAAGGGTGCATGCATGTGCAGTTTCCATGGCGAAATTCCATGAATTAGGCTACGAATTGCTCGCTCATACTCCCTATTTTAGAGATTTAGTGCCGAGTGACGATTTCTTGATTCCAAACCTGAAGGAATGACTCGACGAAAAGAGATTTGACTTTTGGTGAACTCGACTAATCTTTTTTTATAGCAGAGATAGAAACATTTATGAAATGTTGAACAAAGTGTATAGAGATCGAGGAGGATAAATAAAATGATTTATTATCAAAAAACTGTTTTATTTAAAAAGTCACGAGCCACCCTCGTAATGAAACAAAATAACTACTGTTACTGTTCCCTTGTTTCTTAGGTTTGGTTCGAAAATATGAACAAATGCTTGTATTATAAAGGACGATTTTAAAGGGTGATATTTTAAGAGATTTCGGATTTGATTTAAAAACACACATACAATTTAGAGAAATGTATGAAATCTTTATTTGAGTCGATAGAACGATCTATATAATTCAATGTTTAACGATGATTTCATGTAAATGTTTCCCGTGGCTACGCCTCAAATGGTTCAACGCTGGGTCCAATTGTGACATATCCCCTCCAACATATCGACCGGTATCTCAGTGCGTTGACCTTTGCAGCCTTGTCCCTAATAGACATGAGCTGTAAAAGCACCACAAAAAATGGTCTAAATCGCTTTATCTAGGCGGCCAATTGACCAGCTTCAAATGTGAAATAAACTGTTCACCGAACTCCTTTCAATTAGACCATTATTTCGCGTGTTGTGTGGCATGTGGCACTGCCGTATTTAAACCACATGTCAGCCAAGTCCAGCTTTTCTTGCTTAACAATCACAAACATGTGCTTTTGATAGTCCTCCATGAGAAGAACAAAAATTTTTATTTAATGTCAAATTGTATGAAAGTTGGATGGAGGCTTTATACTGGAGTAGTTAGCGCATTGACTACAAAGCAAATAATGACCAAAAACATGGGTTTTCGATCTTGTTCATGTCAAGACAATATCAATTTCATGAATTTGTCTGTGGCATTTGTGTTAGTTGTTGCTGGACTGCTTAAGTGATGCAGGCATAACACTGGTCACTGAACAGTACTGATATCGATTGATACTCTTTTTCTATGCCAATGTACATCGTAGCGCCCACATTTGTCGCTAATATTAGCAAAATTGTAAAGTGGAACAATGAATCAATTTACTGCATCTACTTAACACCAAAGACGCTTCATCATTGACATAGAACTTAATAAAACGCGCAATAGTAAATTTTCCGAATTAAGCTTTCTCATTTGCATCGCCTGTCTTCTTTACACTATCCATCCCTTTCCCAAAAAAGGTACCACCTTAACTAGTACACTTTCATTGCGCGATTAAAACTTTTCTTAACAAAACAAATCATTGGCGGACCAATACGCTATGACCAAACCACATGATCGCATTAAAAATAGTTGGTGGCAATACCAGCGTTCAGTACTTTGTTTTTTACTATTTAAATGATCTATTACTCAAAAGAGCGGACAGATTTCAATATGTTGTATGTACAAACCAAAAGTACTTTTTTCTATATTCAATATTTTTATAATGAATCTGGATCAAGGGGAATAATTCTGAACCGAGGGAATAGCTCTTTTACGAGGCTGAGTCTATCGTATTCTACATCCTTCATTATGCGGTTTCTATTTTGAAATTTAAATTGAACGAAATGTGTATGAGATATATTTCAGACTTTTCTTCATTCCAAAGGCCTATTGATGCCATTAGATAAGGTGCATCAGTCAGTCTGACCGATGACATGGGGTATGTTGGCTTTGAGAGCCGCTGTGGATTGTGGACTAAGCGCGCGGAACGGCTCTCGTACAGAACATAATTTGTACGTATTGTTGAACCCTATTCGGCACATGTAGCTTAACAATATGGTCGATGTGGACGGACTATGAAAACTCAGAAGTCTGTATTGGAAGACCCTTTATTTAAAGGAACTTTGTTCTTCAAAAAATATTGTTTTATTCCGCACGCACTTTTCTGCATTCAATTAAAATTTTCTGAACGAACAGCCTAAAATTGTTGCAACTATTTTTGTAATTGAAATTTTATTTTTAATCACTTACAGCAAAAATCCCTGCAACAACAAAAGCTCTCGTTTTTATTAACACAACTTCTGGTATGTCAATTTATTTGAATATCCTTCTCAATAACTTTTATTGTGGCCAATGCGACTTTGCTATAGATGCTTTTTATATTTCCTTTGAAACTTTTTAAGGCTTTACTACGTGTTTGGTATGTGAAAATGCAGGAAATCTTTATGAATACATTTTTCAGTTTTATTTGTGCGTATATATAAGAATTATCTTCTAATGCTAATTCTAATACAAATTTTACATTCACTTTGCCTTGGTTAACACGGAAGCATTAACTTTTAAATTTATGAGTATATCAGCGAGATTATTACGTCATAAAAAGTCGTTAGATTTTAGGAAATGCTAAAGCAAATGTAGAAACTAACATTGTATGGGATCCTGAGGAACTGTCAATTTATTATTATTATTGTTATTATTTATTAGAATAATATAAAATATTAACCTAATTTACAAAACACACTAGCTACAAGGGCCTACGGTGCGATTAGTTGTTTACAATGATTTGTTTATTAATGAATATAATTATAATTAATGTATTTATATTATTATTTTTGTTCAGATTTTGCTATTTAGTTTGATATCATTTATGTATTTAACATTTTTTTTAACGTTTTGAAGATTGATATCATTTAATAAGGTTGATGGTGTAGTGTTATAAAAGTTAGTTGCACGCAGAGACGCTAAGTTTGGGCAGTGGTCAAGGATATGCTTGACAGTTAAGCGGTTTGAACAATACGGACAGAGAGGTGGTGAGTCGCATTGTAAAAAGTAGCTGTGAGTCATTAGTGTGTGACCGAGCCTCAGTCGAATAAAGTAGGTAATTTCTTTTCTAAATAATTCCGCTGGGTATAAAGCTTTCATACAATTACGATTAATGGTGGAATAAAAGTGTTGAAAATGAAGCCAGTCTGAGGTTTTTTTTATTACAAAGGTGATTGTTTATCAGTATTTGTAAATCCTTGCTTGGTGATGCATTAAAAATTGGACAGGGTGATAAGATTGCGTCTTTAGCCGCTTTATCGGCAAATTCATTACCTGGGATGCCCTTATGCCCAGGAACCCAAAGGATTTGAAGTTTTTTTTGGTGTTTTATGAGCTTGTCCCTAATTGAGTTGATATTCGGATTATCGCTGTAGATATTTTTAATAGCTAAGAGTACCGACATGCTGTCAGTACAAATAACAAACTTTCCTTTGTTTTCAGATGCAAATTCTGCGGCTTGCAGCACAGCGACTGCCTCTGCTGTGAAAATAGAACAATGCAATGGGAGCCATCCGGCTGTTATGAGTGTACCGTTTTTATGCACTACCCCAAATGTTGTTCTGTGGTCGGTTTTACATCCATCAGTAAATACAGGGGTCCAGTTAGACATGTGACTTTTGTGAAAGTGTTCAATGAATAATTGTTTATAGCATTCATTACTGGTATGCGATTTAGGGTAAGTGTGTAAGTGTTCCGTTAGAGATGTTGGTGGCAACAACCAAGGCGCATGGCACTGTTAATTTAAACATCGTTCATTGTATAGAAAATATGGAATATTTGTCTGATTCTGACTCTTCATAAATATATTTAATTTTGTTTAACTAATTTCTTGTAATCAATAGGGGAAACTTATTTTGCACCAGCAATTGCTTCCTGTATTGCAGTTAAAACGTAAGTGAACATAAAGAGAAGTTTCTTAAATTAAACATCAATATAATAAATTTTAACGTCTTAAGGCAAGATGAAAGATTTCCTTTTACACTAAGGGACATTTTCGGGGTCATTGTCTGGGGGCTAAGAAGTTTCAAGTCAGGGTGAAAATTCCCTAAGCCAATATAGTAAGACCTCTATAGGGCTTGGCGTTCTCAAGAAATTATTGTCTTGTTTTTTCTTCAACTTGATGTGTGTTCGCATGAAATATTAAAAAAAATGTACTTTCATCATTTTTTAAAATAATTTTTTGCCAATTACTTGTCAAGAACTCCGAATGTCTGGACTAAACAATTGAAGGAAGAAAACCAAATTAATGAAATACAAAAGTAATTGTACTTCTCTGTTGAAAAGAACGTCTTTACTCGAGTTATACGAATTGCAACTATATAAAAAGTATTGGTTGTTTTTTTTTTGCTGAGCGTCATTGTCGTCAGTTTCTTAATTTTTTTCAGAGGGTTACGGCCCAAAAATGCGTGTTATTGACGATAATTTATAAATGGGGAAAAATAAAGATTTTATTCATTAAGCGCTTGCTGTCTTTAGATTTAAATAAAACAAAGCGTGTGTAAGATATATGTAATTAATTTTTTTTATTAATTTGAAAGGCCCCTTAGAGCCACTACGTATGAAATATAAAATTGTGTAAATGTTCGCTGCGGTTTTAGAAGTTGCTGCGTGTACAAATGTCAAATTTTCAATGACTGTGTCGCATAAATCAAACTGGAATTGACCGATGGCATGGTTAATATTGGCTTTGAGGGCTGCTGTGGCCTGCGGCCTATTCACACAGACTTGCGTTTTAAGAAAACCTCACAAGATAAAAATCTAACGGGTTCAAATCTCACGGTTTGGTTGTCTTGTTCACAACACCTCCACATGAGATGACCACGTGCTCCAATCGCTCGTGCAGAATAAACATTGTGGCATGATCTGTGCGGCACATAGCACCGTCCTGTTGAAACCACATGTTTTTGGTGTCCATAACATCCAATTCAGTCCGATTTATAGCGATTCGATTTATAGCGCCGCCGTTGACGATGATGACCTGGCCAACGTCGTTCTCAAAGAAATATGGACCGATGACACAGCGAGCTCAGAATGCACATCAAAGATTGAATTTTTCAGGATAATTTGAACGCACTTTGATCTCATGTGTATAGTTAGCGACCAATATTCGACAATATTTTTTTCGACGTACCCATTTACCCAGAAATAGATCTCATTGATGAAGGTAATATTTTACGACAATAAGAGTCAACTTCCAACTGATCCAGGACACAGTCAGCGAACGCATATCGTTGTCTATGGCCATTTACCTTTAGCTCCTGGGTCAGTTTAATTTTTTATGGCAACAGGCCCAAGTCACGACACGAAATTCTCCGAATTCTTGCGAGCGACGTGATATTTACTGAATCGGATTCTCCTGCACGGTTTCAGATACCCAAGCCAGTAAATGTTAGCGTTCCGCCAAGGTTCCTCTGTCTCCCCTTGTGTCGATAACAAAAATTATAAAGCAATCGAGCCCACTGTACGTTGCTCAAAAATGTCATATAAAAAATACAAAAGTATGCTACTCAAAGTCTCATTTATTTATGAGTTTATTTTTTCTTTAGAAATTTGAAAAGAGTAACTTTAAATCCCTCACAAAATATTTTAACACACATGATTCAAATGATATACGCAACAATAACAATAACTTATTTTGTTTTTGTTTAGACAACAAAAATTGTTTAGAAACAAACATTTAAATCTTCATATAAATATAAACTTTTTAACTTATTTTCCCTTATTGGTTCACATAAACAATCATTTGCTATGACGGAAAAAGTACTCGTAAACTTTATGATAAATAGGAAAATAGTTCTTTAAACACGCATATCCAAATAGAGGCAGACATTCATAGTACTCGTATGTAAGATTATGATGTTCGAGATGGTAAAGTGTGTTGTTTTATATATTGGATAATGCAGTTAAGGGTATACCTCACCTATAATAATACGCCCATAGAGGATAACGTGTGTCAGCGATTTACTTTCACGACTCCATTGTATCCAATAATTTGGAAAATGCTAACGTAGGTATCAGCAGCTGCTGTATCAGTCACTCCTAAAGTTTAGACTAAAAATTAATCTAATAAAATCGGTTCTCAGCTGACAGTTGTGTTGCGAAATAGTTCACAAAAATTTTAAATTGTGTCCTAAAGGTTTGAACAGCAAGTTGAGCCTAATAGTCTTGCTAATCAGTTTAGAATTTTGCAACAGCATTAAATAGTTCTCAACACTCTGGTACGAGTTAAAAGACTGATCCTGAAGGAGCTTGTGATAAAATTATTTTTTTTCTTATATTGTAAGAAATTAAAATGTAAGATTTCATATTTATTTACGTGTTGCCAATATCTTGCCACCGATATGTATGTTTATAGTTAGTAAAGTCGAGCATGTTTCTCTGACAATAAAACAATGTATATATAAGTTTTTTTTTGGGCTAGAGCATCTGATCCTGGAGCTGGGGCTGCCAGTAATACCTCCAGGCAGACAGTCAAACAAAGGAATCGTTTGTGGTCACGAGAATGACAGTCAGAAAACTTTCTGCACTAAGTGCACCTTTGAAGGAAATCCGATTTCCCAATAAAATAATGTAATGAAATTTAATATTTGTTCTTTTAGGTTTTTTTAAATGTTTTTTTTTTTTCTTTTGACTATGAAATCTATTATCGTCTAATTTGGTTGTGCTGAAACTAAAATAAAAAAGTTATAAAGAGAGCAATTGGTTTCAGGTCATTATCACGAGCTCTTATGAATGTAATAATTTTTATCACGTCTATGCACGCGCAATATGACGCTCACTCGCGGAAAATTTATTTAAAATTTACGTGTGGAAAATACGATTCTTACAGATTTCCTCAAGTGCTGACTAATGCAACATTTCCCTTTTTGGATCGGGTATTTAGAAATATATTTGACCTTGCGGAACAGTAGTATCAATTAAATTTACATGATATCTCACTAGGGTTTCTTTCCGCTCATTAAACCCAAACCATAACTATTCTAAGGCGCCTTATAGACATTTTAGAGGAAGTAGCATGGCATTACAACAAAGTTAGTCAAATTACAATACTATATTAAATTCATTCATAATTCTCAGTATATATATGAAGATATCTATCTATCAATATTTAGCCTATATAATTTTAAATCATGTTTAAAAGATCATAAGACCATCTGGTAAATTATTGTATTCTTTTGGCCCAGAAAAAGTCAAATCTCTGCGACATCGTGCCAATTGGAAATCATGTGCCTGCTTTGAACTCTACACCCACTTTGGTATTATTTCGATCAAATATTATTGTCAGTGGACTAAATCCCACAAACTGAATCCATAGTGAAATATTGCATCAGTAGATTGAACACTGTTTTAGGGGCCTTAGTTTGTGTTGACTGCAAGTTCCTTGGAGAATCTGTCACTCGGCATCCATTTATCAATGGAATATATATTAAATAAAAATGTATGAGTAATTAATATATTATCTTAGCTTTGGTATTTATTTAAATTTGTTTAAAATTTCGGTTACTGAAGATATCTAGGCCTTAACTTTTGCAACATGCATGTCCCTCAGCAAAGTGTGACTTAACCGCATCCTGAAATACGGAACAAATTTCGATTTTGAAATAACTTAACCATCCACATCATTATCATATTTTCCGACATATGACCTAAATCTGAGAAATTTGGCTTTAGCCGAGTTAAGAACCAATTTATTGAATCGGTTGAACTCCGCTGGTATTGCTGCATCATATTCTATTTTCGTTTGCAACAATACCTTTTCATATTTATATTTATATAAATATGACGAAAGTTGTTATTTTTCAAATCGTTTACATGTTTTCTAAACTTTATAATACTTTTCTATTTTCACAAGTTGTGGAACAAGTTCGTTTGAACAATTAACGCAAAGTTCCCACAGGATGTTAATTATTCTATATATGGGGAACTAACATAGGCAAACCCTCTTAACTTAGTGAAGGATATTTAAAGCAAAAGTGTGCCTTCGAAAAAAATCATAATATGTAAATCAGTGACAGAGAGGCGTAGGTGTGTACCTCCCATACAAATTAACCAATAATTATCCTGTATGTGAGGAGCTACAATAGTGAGACGCTCCAAATTAAATGCATATTGCTATAGGAAGGAAGTTGACACTATATATTTGATATTGATTATTCTGATAAATAAGTGCGTTCATTGAAGTTAGAGTGCGTATTCAGGCAAAAAAAAAAAAACTTGCGGAATAGGAGGTGGGGAAGGTTATCCTTTTTAAGAAAATTATTATTATTTTTTTTTTATTTTATCAGGAGAGCTAAAATAGTGAGATAAAATATCGTGTCGGTTTTTCTGAAAACAAAAATCTTAATAGAAAACCTCAAATGGAATAGTACACGCATACATAAGTACATACATACTTAAGTATGATAGATGTTTAATTTTCCCAAAGTTGTGAATGTCCTTACGTCCCACATTTCTGTGATGTAAATGTTATTAATTCCAAAATTTCAAGAAGATTGGGCTTCAGTTTTTGATGAGTTTTACACAAGGACTAGTAGCAGAAGGTAGAGTTAAAAGGGACTAAAGTATGCAGCTTCTAAATATTATTATAATTATAAGTTGATGATATTATTTGCCTTTTTTATTTTTATAAATTAATTGAATTATATTTTATGAGTTTGAAGTCTTCTTTTTTTTTGTAACAATATAAGTTCTGTTCCACATGCATAACGAAACAGTCCGAACTAGCCCAAAGTTACCCAAAACCGTTCCACATAACAATTTTTGTGCAAAAAAAAGAGAAATTGAGAGAGTAATTTTTTTCATTTCCTGTACAAATTTGAACGAACTTTTTCTTTGGGTAAGTTCGGACAAGAATTTATTAATCAGCTGTTTTTTGTTTACATATGAAACTGATAGATTATCAGAAAATTTGCAAGCAAAAAAAAATTTAGTTTTTATAAATAAATATATTAAAAAGCAAAATGGAGAGTTTCAATGAAAAAATTAAAGTGGTAAATACGTTAGTGCATAAACATTTTCTTTTTTATTTAATATTTAAAATGTTTTATAGCTATGTGAAGAATTTTTTTGTTTTTCAATTATTTTACAGCTGTTGACAATGATGCAAATGCTTTATTTTTATAATTTGAAGACTTTTAAGCGTCTAAAAGCACTTAAATAGATTTTAGTTTAAAAAGTAAGCAGCATTAGTATTTCAGGAACTACAAAAATGGTTTTTTGCGTTCCAGCTATTTTGGGTAACTTTGGCAAATTTAGGGAGTATTTTTAATTTTACTCTCAATAGTCCGAACTTGTCCGAGATCTTGTGGAACAAACCTATAATTATATTTTATGATTTTTCAATATTTCAACACCTTGTGGGTGTCCTCTTCAGGAAATTAAAAAGACTTTAAAAATTTAAAAAAACATCAAAATACTTAATCAGCCGTGTCACAGATTCCGTTCGGATTGGTTTTGATTCCTTAGTTGCCATTCCGAAAGAGTTCATTTTTGGTGCTTCAGCTTATTTTCGTTTTCGTCAATCCGAAAAAAAAATTTAGACGTTTTTTATATTGAAGATGTGGCAATTTAATAATGTCAAAGAAAATTTATAAAAAGAAAACACAAAAAACATAAGTGAAAAAGTTTTTAAAATTTGTGATAAAGAAAAAAATTTTGTACAAAAACTTTTAAAAATGCCTGGTGTATCTATTATGGCTGCATTGGAAGATGAAAGGAATTAACGTGAATCAGAAAAATTGTGCCGCCGAAACTTTAGGGATGTTTCTGACCCTTTGTCATACCCAAGTGCAATGTAAGTACATATGGAATATAATAGAAAATGTTTATACATATGCACATATATTTTTTAAATAACAACGTGCAGTTTTGTAAACTATTACCGTGTCAATAAAGAGGTCTTTGTAATCATTTTGCAACAAATTTAAAGTGAACTTCAGGGCTCAAGGATACCTGCAGCTTTACAATTAGCTGCAACACTCAGATTCCTAGCAACTGGCTCATTTCAGATTGTTATAGGTAACACGAATACATTTTTTTAAAACTTTGCAAAATTGGTTTTGATAATATTGCAGGAAGAGTTGTCGACATATGTTTGGGAAGAAGTACGGTGTCAACAATAATTTCACGAGTGCTAAATGCAGCTGAAAACATTTTATGCCCACAATGAATTAAATTATCAATGACTGATAAAGAAAGGAAAAGATCAAAGGCTTTTTTCTTTCAAAAGTACCAAATTCCTGGGGTAGTTTGCTGTGTTGACGGTACACACATCAAACTAACTAAGCCTTTTTCGGACGAATCCCTTTTTTAAACCGTAAGGGAACTTTCAGCATAAACGCAATGATTGTAAGTAAGATTTGTGCTTTGAATGTTCATACATGTCGCTCCTTTATTACAACATACGTATGTAGTTATATCTCAGAAAATCGAAATTTGGAAGCTACTTAAGTGGTTTGCCACTTCATAATGTATCAAAAACTTAAAATGCATTTTACCAAGTTTAAATTTGTTCGAGATATAACTATATTGCAATAAAGGAGCGATATGTATGTACATGTGTATGCGCACATATGTATGTACTTGGATTCCCATTTAATTTGTATATTCCTTGTTTTAGATATGCGATAACAAAATGAAAATAAGAGCAGTGGTCAGTTACAGACCGGGATCCTGTCACGACTCTTTTATCTGGAATATGAGCAGCGCTAGAACGTAGTTTTTAAATGAATATTCAAATGGAAATACAAACTCATAGCTATTGGGTGACTCTGGATATGGTTTGGAGCCCTTTTTAATTACACCCTTCAAAAATGTTACGACTGGAACAATTCAGCACAAGTTCAACTCTAAACATTCAAAAAAAAAATTAATAAAAATTAAGAAATTAAAAACTAACTTTGAATAAATAAACAAAAAACAATATTATTTACTGTATAAATATACTATCAATAGAGGATTTTCACCTTAACACTCAAAAAATGTTAATTCCGTTCAAGTAATTAAAAGTGATTTGATTCCGAAATTTTTTTTTCGTTTTTCGTTTTCTAAAGCACCAAAGTACAGATTCAATTCCGTTTCCGAACGGAATTGAACTCTGTGACACGGCCGAATATTTAAATTTATTATTTGGGATATTCTCCCCCACTAATCGTTAGAAACAATTAGTTTTTTTGCAAAATGCATTGAAAAAAATGTTTGTTGTGGCTTTAGCTTTTCATATGCCGACATTTCATTGGTTGCTAAAACCAAATCGTCAGTGAAGCTTAAGCACTTTGAAAACATTCAACCTCGGACGTTTATGCCACATAAATCAAATACAATATGAGAATTCAAAATTGTATATGAATTACTACAACAAATACATATAAACATCAGAGCTTATCTCACATACAAAAATTCGGTCATTTTACCTAGTAAGGGCGTAGTCTCTACAGGTGAAGAAGACTTAACTATTGTATCAGTAAAATTAACATATCGAGGTCTATTATCCGAATCTTCTGCAACTTCGATACAATGCGCATCGCTGGTTGGCTTCTTAACCCTGTGGTGAACTTCGTGCAAACACAACGCATATCTGCCATCGTCAAATCACTCGGTTTATTGCTCCATAAGGAATCTGCACCATAAAGGCTGTATATTAGAGATTGTGGCTGAGAAGGGCCCTCCAAGCTCCCTTCTATCTTTGACGCTCGCAATTTTTTCATTCTTCTTGAGAGAGCAGGAAGATTTTTGGCCAAATAAGAATGGTTAGCACCCAAACTTTGCTGCAACATTTGTTCAAAATAACATTGACATTGCTGGCCTGCCGTTTGTTGCTCTTCGGAGTTCCTGGGGATTTGAGCATTATGTCGAAAGGGCAATGACTTTGCTACTGAACAGTGTTCGTACTGTATATTTCGAAATGACAGAAGACCTTCTGTTAATGGGTTAAGGTTACCAAAATCTTTCTTTTGTTTTGTGGTTGCCACACCACCTACCGCAGCGGCTTTATTTAAGTCACTTAAGGCGGTTCGACGTATAGCTTTCACAAAGTCTAGTGCATCTGGTGGCATTTGCTATTCTGGATTTGTTAGAGTAAAATGTAATAAAGATACTTAATTCTGTTTTGCCATTTGTTGTTATTGCTGCTACGTTCTCCGATTAATGTAACGAGTTTAATGATAAACCCTTTTGTCATTCCGGATTACCATGTTGAAATAAATATTGAAAAATCATAAAAAATAAATATATTGTTTTTTTTATTAAAAAAGGAGACCTCGAACTCATAAACAATAATTCCATTAATTTACATTATTTAATTATTTTTATCATTATTATTATTATTAATTTTAATGTTATTAATTATTCTTATTTTCATCAAATCTTCGTAAAATTTTAAATATATTATTTCTACAGCACTGAATTACTTTATTAACTAATTTGTAACATCTCAGATTATTGCAATGGACTTAAGCCCCGTACATTAAGTATTTTACTTTTTTCCCAAATTAGGATTGCAAGATAGTTCTTCTCCATTAATAAAAAATTTAGTATTTTTCACACGGGACTTAAGCAAAATCACATGAAAATCACAACTTTGACAAAAAGTCAAATGCTCTAATGTACACACAAACTTTTAGTCATAAATGTCTATTTTATATATTTTATTATGGAGAGGGTAGCGAAGCACATCGGGTGTGTTTGATAATATAAAGTATTTTCTTAAAAACAAAACAAAACTTACAAAATGTTAAGCCCTAAAGCCAATGAATTTCAGTGATATGATAATAAAGTTTTGAGAAATTTAACTGAATAATCCTGTGAGCAGAGTACGTATGTATGTTTGTATGTGTGTATGTGTACTTTTTATATGTGATTTCATACTAAAAGGAAGCAAGAAATTTGAATCTGTTTATTTATTATATTATAAAATGGTGTGGCTTAAGGAAGTTAAATAAATCCTGATTATATTTTAGATGAGCCAATAGCATAATTTCCTTAGAACTTAAGAATGTTTAAACTTGAGATTAAATTAGCAGGTTGCCTAGAAATGAGATGGCACGAGGGTTGTTCAATAAGTCTGTTATTTTTTGAATAAAAGACAGGCTTTTGGATAAAAAGTCATTTTATTTTTTAACAAAGTCTCCTTTGAGCTCTATACACTTTGTCCAAAGTTTCTCCAATTTTCTTTATCTCTCCCAAAAACTAAGATTTGTCGAGGTCATTAAAATAGGTGTTTGTTTGTGAGATGATTTCATTATAAGATTCAAATTTCTTTCCACTGAACCATTTCTTCCGGTTTGAAAGCAGAAAATAGTCACTTGGAGCAGCGATTCATAGCCTAATTCATGAAATTTTGCCATCAAAAGTGCTTATGTTTGCACCCTTGCATTGTCCTGGTGAAAAAAATATTTTTTTGTTGGCCAAATATTGCTGCTTTCTTCAAATCCCCCTTAAAGCGCCCAAAAAAGTTGGCATAATATTCGCCGGTACTCAATGTGGTTTATAATTCGCGCATCCCAAGAAACGGACGTCGTGACTTTTTTGGCTGAAAACCCCACCTTGGCCATTTATGACGTCGATTCACTCTGAGAAACCCACTATTTTGTGTGTTGTTTAGGTTTTGATGTGTCCACATTGTCGTCGAAAAGCGTTAAACACTATTGCAAAATTGTCACACGATTGCGTTTGTGGTGGTCAAACGTGGCACCCATCTTGCGGAATGCTTTCTCATACCCAAGTGATCATTCGAAATGTAAGTCACTGAGCCATATGATATGCCTATGGCTTCCACAACCTCTCGTACTTTCAAAACCCGATGGTCAACACCATAATGTGAATTTTTTCAATTATTTCGAGTGTAGAGGCTTTAATTGGTCGTCCGGAATCTTCCGTGACTTGTACGGCCACAATGAAATTCACTAAGTCACGTTCTTATTATTAAAATTTATGGCTTGGAATCCCCATAAAATATACTCGGTAAGAATGGTGTTGCTCTTTTAGTTAAAAAGTGGGAAATTCAAAAGACCCACCATCGTATCTTCCCTATCAAGAACATAATGCTCATTTAAAAAATTTTGTTTATGAACTTGTCCTTATTCTCATAATTATGTGTTTGTGCAAAGCTGACTTTTTACAGGTATTTATGTATGAAACTTTTTTACTTGAAGTTTGTAGACGGTCGGGTTATTTAATATGATGATGACTGTGTCACACAGAAAATCGTGAATTTCTTCATCTCTCAGGCTTGATAGGTCGGGCTGTATATAAAGAAAGGGTGCTTGCCGAAGTCCTAGAAGACTAAAATGTTGTGTGTAGGCTGGGAGTTGCATATAAAACGCGGCAAATTAAGAGAGCTGAAGCTTTACTCCTACAACCCTTCTTAACGGTGATGTAAATATATCTGTACGTAACGAATATCAAAAAATAGTACCCTTGTCCTAAACCGTCCTGGGGGATTTACAATCAGTGTATGAAAATAAACAAAAGTTTTCGAAAACGCATCACGCAAAGCAATAATCTTCTAAAATTTGTTAATCGTGATGTACATGAGCAAATCCAAAACAAATACTTATTCATTGGCAGATTGAAAAAATAAAACAATTGGCTTTTCACCCATCTGCCAATTTTGATATCCCATTACAATCGTACACCTGCAAACAAGAAATCTGAAACGCGTTTTTCGTTGAATGATCGAGTACAAACAAAAGTGACAAGTGACACTGGCTCCTCCAAATGACGATACGCTGTATACTTTTAACATAAAAGTTGCCTTTTAAATGCTCTCAAAAACAGATTTGATATCGTGTTAATACGAGAACATTCTCTTCTGTAAGGAGCAAATCGTTTTCTTCTTTTGTTTCCATTATTTTCTTTTCTAACCACGGACGTTTAAATTGATGTACAGCTTGTGTTCATGAGCAAAAACAATAAAAAAACTAAAATCCACAATTGTTCCATTTGATTTTTGTTTTCATATGTTTTACTCGCCGAAAGCCACTCTACTTCCAATCAAAAGCAACAAAAAAATTTTGTCGCTTCTAAGAAGGGGCACATGAGTGCCCCTAGATACAATTTTTAATCTAAATATTTTTCTGATTACTTTTTTTTACCAAGACAAACCTGTAGAGCGAATTTCAGCTCTCTAGCGACGGCACATCCACCCCATAACGTTGGTGAACGAATCATTGTGCTAAAATATGCACTTTTTGGATCATCGTACCTCGAGAAGGTTTTATGGTAAAACCTTCAAAATTCACTGTAAGCGAACCTAAATTTGGCCGGTACAAGGAAGGGGTACTAATGTGCCCGTTTTCCGTTTTTATATTGTTTTGATTACTTGTTTTACCACGACAAACCTGTAGAGCGAATTTCGGCTCTCTATCTCCATATATCGAGAAGGTTTTATGGTAAAACTTTCAAACTTTACTGTAAGCTAACCCAAATAGATTATTTTTGTGTTTCAAGAAGTTTCGTATCGTATACACACTGCGTGCATGGGCCTGAACTTGGCCTGGAGTACTGACAAATCATATCACATTTATGCCTGCAGACGTTCTAATCAGTGTTTCAACTAATAAGAACGCGTGAGTGTCATCGCTAATGGCAAGTGAATGATGCTGTTTCCTCTGAGCTGCATATAGAAACAATAGTTAAATTAATAACACCACTAATTTTTGTTGTTGATTTGTTGACAAATGTTCACTTGAGGTTGCATTTGAGGTCACTCTACAAAATGTATTAAGAGTAACCCAGACCGCAGGCATAGCATTTATAATCGTCACCTGCAGGAAAACGTGGACTAAATTACTTTTAAAAGGCACTGTATTGATTTTCTGTAATTAATTAAAAAAATAATTAAAGCAAATCGCCAGTGAAGTTTAATCAGTTTAAAAACATTCAATCTCGTATGCCAAACAAATGAAATACAATATGAGAATTCTCTATCCTTAATGATTATTATAAAATAAATAATCACAGTGGGCTTAAAATGCTTTTATAAAAGCAACACAACAAACAATATATATATATATATATATATATATATATATATATATATATATATATATATATATATATATATATATATATATATATACTCGATATGAGTCCATTTAATTTTTACTCAATGATAAAATTATTTGATCAAAATAGTGTTCTGTTCGGGCAACATCCAGTGAGCAATGAGACATATTAAGTTCAAACAAAATTGTGAAATTTGCAACGACACCAATCCACACGACATCCAAGTGCCTCCAATGTATCCCGAAAAAGTCACTTTTTGGTGTGGACTTTGGGTTGGTGGCGTCATCGGTCCATATTATTTTAAGAATTATGTTAGTCAGGCCATAACTGTTAATGAGTCCATGAGTCGATGACTACCAACAACTTTTGGCCCGGATTGGATGATATAGACACCAACAGCATGTGGTTTCAACAAGACGGCCATGCGATTTGAACGCATGATCATTTCACGTGGATGTTATGAGAACTGGCCACAGAGAACGTGCGATTCGGCGCTGTGATCCTTTTTCTTGCGGGGTCTTCCTAAGACTTAGCTCCATCCGAATAAACCTTAAGTCATAGCAGCCTCCGAAAGTCAACATTGGAATATTGTACATTTCGGATGCGCCCCACCTAGCAAAGACGCCTCGGACATTTTTATAGTAATATATTTTACACATAATGGCAATAATAGACCTTTCAAGAAAATTGAAAATTTAATAACATCTCACACACACACTTTGTTTTATTAAAATTTAAAGAAGGAAGAGCTTAATGAAATACCATTTACTAGAATTTAGCAGTAGCAGTAATAGTAGCACCATTACTAGAAGCATTGATGGTAGTACTAATGTTGTTGGTAGCATTCCAAGAGCAAATTTTATCGTAGTGATATCAGTAATATTGCAGCAGTAGTAGCAGTACCAGGAGCAGCACTTGTAATTTAAAAATGTAATCAAAAATGTCACATTATTTCTCGACAAAATGTGTTCTATTTATTTATTGAGATCATAATTTAGTAAAAACATTAAAACGCCATTCGAGTTTTATTTGTAAAGCAGAGCACCGCACTCAAGTACATCATGGAAAATACTGTGAACAGGATACTGTAATAGGATCAGAAAGCTGATGCACTGAAATTCTCCGTAATGACGATAGGAGTATTTTAAGCGTGCCCTCTAGCTCTATTACGAATACATACATACACTCAATAAAAGTTAAGATTTTCAGAAAAGAAAGTTTGATTTCACCTTTTGTGATACAAAATTATTGCTATGAGCACTAATTTGCTTTATAAATCGTCCTTACTTCTGGATGGACAGGCTAGAGTTGAATGGTTCTGTGAGCGATCAGATAATGCGCAATGAAGAACATTATAACTCCTCATGAGAATGTGTTCAAATTTTATTGAGAGTATGTTGCAAAAGCCGAAACATCCATCGTTATTGCATGTGGCATATGCAGCAATGCATTTTTGTTCTTTAAATATGGTTTTTCCATTTGTGAATTTAGCGATTATATTTAATCGTGGATTAGTTCAGTCTTTTGTTTAATTGAAATACCATTTTAAAGTTTTTTCTTCTTACGCTGCAGGATACATTTTGTTGCTTTAGTTAAGGATCCACAGAATGCAGAATGCACAGTGGTAGTATAATCGTAGAGGATAAAAGGAAGTGTTACCGATTATTATCTACTAGTTGACCGAAATTCCTGTTGCGCACATGATTATAACACGCATATACGCCCACCAGGACTAATGACGTTCCTTAATTCACTGGCCAACTTCTTTAATAAGATAAAAAGTCATCTTTCCTTGCCACATGCGAACTTATTTTCATATTACCGTACTTTCCCCAGTATTAAATTTTCAGCGAATTTTAAACGAAAATACTATCATTTCATTATCATCGTTAGAAAAAATAGTTTTTCTTTTAGATGTTTATTTAAAAGTGTATTAAATTATAAACTTTAACAACCCCTTCTTCATTTGTTGCAACTTTCACGTCAATAAACATTAAGTTTTCTTTCAAGAATCACTTTTTATAATCCAGAGGAAGTCTTGTTGGCTTCTTAGTTTTCCTCCTGCAGACCATGAAAAAAGTAATAATAATAAAATTGTACTTAATTTTTTATTTACTCAATATATTACAAGTTCATTAAGGAAGTAAAAGAACTGGCTCAGTGTTATTGTTTCAACTACCACATTTAACAAACAATTTCTTATCAAAAACATTTAAGGAAAATAAGGGAAAAAACCCTCCACGACAAGTGCTTTTAAATTCACAATAATGATAAATAGAGGCCAAGGTCTTTATTCATTGGAGAAACGTAAGCAAAGCGGTTTAGGAAATGGCTCATGCAAAATGAGGGCATAAAGCCTTAAGACTTGCAAATCTTTTAAAAATGACGACTATATATGGAAGAAAATGGAGATACTCGTAAGTTGAATTTCAAAGCTTCCTGGCTATTGAGGAGTCATCTTAAAGAGCTGTCATTTACAGGAGTTAATGCTTTCCGAAAGCTGGCAAAAAGCCTCACACTACAGCGAACGATTTTTTAATACACCAGGAGTCTGCGGCAGGAGTTGAACCTTCGACATTCGGCCTACTAGTCTAGTACACTAGTTACTAGTCTACGGATCTAATGTGTCGTACTTTTTTCTGAAAATGCTGTTAACCGAATGATGAAAAGCTGCTCTCCTCGCACCAAATGCGTATAACTCTAATAGAATCGTTGTGAAATAACTTGTGTGACTCGAGAAACTGTGCTGTTATTCTTAGAATCTCATGGCTGATAATGTAACCCACACTGCAAGCGTGAAATTTCTTAACACTTTGAGAAACATCCTGCAGGAATACTTTGTTCATAGGCTGGAATCTTAAGAATATGGAACTCGTTTTCCTCATAAGGAAGTATGTATAGAATAACTGCCACCTACATACCATTTTCAACTTCGATTTCAAAGCCGCGATTTATATGGGCGCGAAATATAAAATATATAGAGTCGATTTCTTGGCCAATGAATGAATGATATCAGCAGGTTCTAGTAGAAGCCTTAAAGACAGAGGTTTTGTGCTTGAAGATAATCTTCACAAAAGTGACCCAAAAAATAATGTTTTCATCGCTCTACATCGGGGGTCCTTTGTGTCATATAAAGACATATTGTTATAATTTTTTAGCGAATGTGAATCTATTGAGTCGCACTGATCATGTTAAGATTTATTTGAACCGAAATCAACAATCCGTCAAGATATTAGGAGACCTGGCAGACCAACAAACACTTGAAGACGCCAGATACAGAAGGAGTTGCAGGAGTTCGGATTTTCATGGAAGGAGATGAAAACGTTGTGTTGTGATAAACTGAATTGTTTCTCTAGGAATTAAAGGACTAAATATTTTAATCTTAAATTCTTTCGCTTGGGCGAAATATATAGATTCAAAGTTGATCAAAATTCGCACTGGAACAAGTTGGAGCGCAGCTCTAAAAACTATTCTACCCAGCTTTAGTTCGTTAGATTTTCTTATATGATGTCTTGCTCCGGAGAAGTAATAACATAGCTTGTTGTTGTGATTCCGACTCTTGCCCCTCTGCATATTACAGAGCGAATTTCTTGTCAAGAGCTGCCGCCATAAACATCACTTCTGAGAACAGAAAATAGTGCTTGACTCCCGATAATTTCTCAGCGAAATGGCTGACATAAGAATCATATGCATCCTTCTGCACATAGGCGTGAGCATAAGCATGCATGGTAGAACCAGTCAACTGACTTATTCGGAATTGAATACCTAAGCCCCCAAAAATAATCCCAGATGTAAAATTATAAAACGCCGATATACGTATGTACCTTTTTTGCCTTCCACCATAAACAGTCGCTACGACCTTCATATTTAAAACTTATCCAATATGATAGCCAAAGAACATATAAATATCTTTCTTTGTACACTATATGCCCGATGACAAACAAATTGTGGTATATTGCTGTGAGATATTATTGCTAATGTAGTAGTAAAAATTGCGACAGAGATGACCATGTTTTAGGTTTGACTAATGCTTGTGTTAAAGACTGCTTGATTGATATACATGTAATGGCTGTTTTTATCAGTAGTGCGACATCTTTACCGATGCACAGTGGCTGAAAATCGTTTTTCATTGGCCAAAAGTCAAATTTTTTTTGTCACCGATTTTTAAAATTTTTACGCCATTTTGGAGCTAATATATCCATATTAAGGTAGCCAAAAAATTAGGTTAAACTATTGATAATTGTGGGCGTGGCATGCTGTCAAACTCAACTGTTTTTTGTTATTTCAGTAAAAGGTGTTTTTTATCAGTTTTTTGTCAAAAATAAATGTTCACTACTCGCAAGCTATCATCGATAATGGCCTGCGGTCTTTTTTATAATATTGGTAGGATTATAGTCTTTAGTTGTTGTAAGTGGTTACCGCTCTAGCGTTTAATATTAGAGGTGTTATGAAATATTTATGAAACTACTATATTTTTCTAAAATTTAAACTTTAGTGGAATAGAACTTCTAGGGAACAAAAGGGAACAAGAAACGTATACCACCCAAAGAAAGGTGAAGGTGTCTTCTTTCACCCCATATATACTTTTGCACCCGCCACGACCCGCCGGTAGAACACTTTTTTAATTTTAATGAAATTACTCCAAAAAAAAATCAAATTACTCTAATATAAACAGCCCTATAATTACTCGTATACAATGGTGTATTAAATTTTCACTTTTTTGCCTGAAGGTTTATGTTTTTTACTTTAGACTACGTAAAACTAAAATAATTAAATATAATACCTGCGAAAGGGTTTTATGGCTTTGTTTTGATCAGCAAAAAATCAGTAATAAAAATATCACAATAGGTTCTACAGTAAACATATGATCTCTTTCTAATATAACTGTTAGGGTCAGCCAAAGTCATAAACAATTTTATAATAATAATCGCGACATTAAACGACTAAAGATAAAAAGAACCCCATATTGGCGAGATACTAATTAGTTTTACCTGATATTAAGGTCTGGATAACACGTGCAGTTTTGTTCAATTTAAGTACTACCTGCTATGAAATTGAAGATCAATGTGTGAATAACATGTATCTAAAAATATATAAAACTACGGATTCAATAAGGGATTACACAATAAGTTAATTCTTTACGTGTACGTACGTATATTTGCAAGTGATAAATCATAACAGACTCATATAAAAATATTCAGAAAAATATGGAGACCTTCGGTTATAAAGAACTGGCCGAAGAGTATTTTAGAAATAAAAACCAGGAAGATGTTCTTAGTTACGTTAAAATAAAATTAAGCTTAAATTCGTGTAGCACAGAAATACAAGAACAATTATCTAATTTTGTAAAAGTACTAAAAAACGCTACAAAGAAGTTAGCTACAGTAAACAAAAGTTTTATATAAAAAGTGAAAAGTGGTTAGAAGGGCAACTTACTGTCGCTGCAGAAACAGCAAAGCAAGATAAGGTTGGAAGACCACGCAAATCATTGGACAACTGCAGCGATAGATCTAAGAGGCGGAAACTTAAAGATGTTAACGATGCAATTGGTTGTACAAATATAAAATAATTTTTCCTACATTAATTACGATCACAGAAAGATATTAACAAAAGTGGATATCATTGAAAAAGTTATTAAAGCTAGTCTAGTGAGAACAAAACGAATTCTTAAAAGTTAAAAGCGATGCAATACAGTACACAAATGAGGAGGCATTAGCCTTATTTCTGTATTTGAAATTAACAAAACAGCAATATATTAAGCTCAGATTGCGTGCGATTGAAATGGCTCAAATATCTATCCAGCATATCATCACATAACTGCTACTAAAATGGACTGTTTTCCATCAAAGGATACTAACCAAACACACCAATTTCGGCAGAGGTACAACTACAATCTCTACTTGATCACACAGCCGAACGCTTGCTACAATCAATACCAGGAAATGCGTTAAAGAAATATGGAAACACAAAGCTAATTCTTTTTTGCAAGTGGGGATGTGATGGTTCTTCGGGACATAACCAATACAAACAAGTTGTATGTGAAAATATTTCGGACTCGGATATGTTCATGGTATCAATTGTACCATTGCGATTGAAAAAGATTTTGGAAGATTCAGAGCCTTCGACTAGTACAATGCAAACAATGGATATTTGGAAAAATGAGACACCATCTTCTACGAAATACTGCAGGCCAATCAAATTTGAATTCAAAGAAGAAACTCGTGATGCCATTAACAAAGAAATTAGTGATATCAAGGCCCAAATTGCAACACTACCATTAGCCATTACAATTACAGTTAGATGGGCAGCAAATTGAAGTAAGCTACCAATTAGTCCTTACAATGATAAATGGAAATGTAGGTCAGGCTTTGACTAACACGAAGGCTGCATCCAGCTGCATTATATGCCAAGCAGCATAAACCCAATTAAACCAAGTTCCGACAAAATCATTAGATAATACCGATGCATATGAATTTAGATTATCACCACTACATGCAAGAATACGACTTATGGAACATATACTAAAAATCAATTATGATTTATATTTCGGGTCTTCAGGATCCATAAGAAACAATAAAACCAACAAAGAGTTAAGAAGTTCAAAAAAGAAAAATGTTCAAGATGAATATCGCAAAATTGGATTGATTATAGATCAGCCAAAACAAGGGTCAGGCAATACAAATGATGGCAATACCGCACGAAGATTCTTTTCAGATCCAGAAACAGCATCTGAAAGAACAGGAGTGGATTTAAACCTTGTTTCCAGTTAATTTTAAAATTTTTTTGAGTGTAAAAATTTTTTTGAGTGTAAAAAATTTTTTTCAGTGTAAAAAATTTTTTTGAGTGTAACATTAAAAAAATTCCATTATCACAAAAAATAATTATAATTATTATTAAGATCAAAATATAAAATTTTTTAATATGCAAATAAAAAAAATAAACCCATATTTCACTCCAAAAGTTAAAAAAAAATCAAAAGTTCAACTTTGACCTAGAAGTCCTTAAGAAGTACTCAATCAATTTCAATGTAATTAAAACTGAGTCAAGCTGAATTAAATATCTATCCATTAAAAAAAGAATTACTTCAATATTTTGATCGGTTCAAAAGTTACAGAATTTTGGCCAATGAAAAACGTTTTTCAGCCACTGTGCGATGGAGATCAAGGACATAAGGGCAGGCCATAATTTTGTTCTGGCCACCTCGGGACTTGCAAAAAGCCTTCGTTATAAAAATCTTAATACCACCAAAACGGTTTTGGGAAGAGAAAAACGTACAAGGGACGGGGCTTTTAAAGATGAACCATCATGTCGGCTGCAGCATTTTCTTCGAGAATTTTCACATACTATCCTCGTTTCGTTTTTCCGATGAAACGGGTATATATCAGGCAGTAATTTTGGCAATTTCTTTCATCTAAATCGGCTCAATACCTCAGAAATCAAAGGATTACTTTTTTTGTTTAGCGGCGCCACTGTGAATTAAGGGCCGTTGACTTAGGCGTTGTGACGCTGAATATATCAACTTTTGTAACCTTCGCCAAGGGAAGGCTTAAGGAAAGGAAATGTATGTAACTTTTTATCACGTCTCACGATATCTAGCTGACATTTTTGGATCTACACGATGCCATGACGATTCCATTCATCGACTTACAGCTAAAAAAAATCAATAGTAATGGCTTAGAAGTAACGTCTAACCATCCAAGACCATTTCATGGTCTTGATGTTGTTTTACTCTCGTTAATAAAGAGGATTAAATTCAGAGTACATTGTAACAATTCTAATATTGAGGAATACAAAAAAATGTCGTGATTCCTTAAGAATAACATACTCGTACTGGTAAAAATATTTATCAAGCGTCATGTTGGTATTGGTAAAAATTTGAGCGATCAATGAGAAACTAGTGCAGAAGGAACGTACGAATTTCTGCTAGTTGCGGAATATATAATAGCGTTGCGTGATGCGCAGTACGTTCGCAAAAGCATTGTTTAATCATATGATGAGCAAACAATACACATTATACGAGTAATAATTGCTAATTGTTTGGAAGAGCATTATTATAAGATGCGCATTATCACAATATGCGCATTAGATATGGAGCATCCGTGTGGAACGCAAAATAATCATGAAGGCATATCTGCATATACATACATATGAACATGCATACAAATACATGTTCGTAATTCAAAATGTCTTATCGAAATTATTTCGTTTGGAAAATTAAAATTTTTTATTTATTTTATGTCTCTATCCATTTGAGAGTTTCTCCTGAAAGAAAACAATAGAAGAAGTTTTTACTAAGTAAAATGAATATGCTTCTATTGTATTCTAATAATAACAGTTGACATGTGTAAACCAAAATTTTAATGTAGGAAAATACTATGGGTCAAAATTTATGTTTAGGAAAAATATTAATAATTTTTTAATGGCTATTGTGATGAAAATTTTTAAGGATTATTCAAGAAGAGATTTTTCTTTCAACCGTATTTTATTTCAAAATAAAATTTAAGTTCCGAAGGGAACTTCAACTGCATGTGATCCAAAAGAGAATTATCTGAAATGTGTAATATTAAATTACGTTCTGAAAGGAGTTTCAGAAGCATCGCGTATGTATAAAAATTTTTAAGCACGTCCTTTCCACCATAATCATGTGCCATAATGACTCCGACCCATTGTGCAGTGTATGTCTGCAATTATATTTACTGGTACATACATATATATTTACGAGTAGATATGTTTAGCGAGTGTAGCAGGTGTTTTATTTGAGATTTATGTACATTTTTATGTAAATATTTGTTGTAGCTATTTTTTAATAAATAATGCATTGAACATATTGTTGTTTGTGATTTACATTGAGGCAGTATTTAATGATGTGGTTGAGGAGAAATATTTGTTTTCTTCTCTTCTTTTTTTAATTTGTTTGTTGTAACAGAAGGCAAATTTTATGAACATTGTAGTATGAAAAGTAAACACAGTTGTATTCGGTTATAACGAACTATTCGGGAATGTTCAATTATGTGCATTATAAATGAAATTCTCTATAACCGGAGTAAATATTTTTCTCTTGCAGTAAATAAAAGAATGCAACTATTATCAGATTTAATATATATTGAATTCAATATATGGTCGTTTAACTTCTAGTATTATTATTATTATTATTATTATTATTATTATTATTATTATTAATATTATTATTATTATTATTATTATTATTATTATTATTATTATTATTATTATATACATTTTCAATTTCTCCTTAATGGGTATAAAAATACATTTTGGAAGCCTTAGCCTAAAAAAATATATTGTATTAATTTCTCTATATACATATGAACACTTAGTTCATGAAATTCCTGGTAATATGACAGGTATCGATGATGACTGACTTCTGCATGGTATCGATGAGGTTTTGTCGGAGTCCAAGGGTGTTGATGTTTGTACAGAGCAATTTGTCAATTACACCTTCAGCGCTTATTATTATTGGAAGGATCTTGATTTCCGATAGGTTCCAGTTTCGCTTGGTTTCAACTGCTAGCTCAGCATATTTCCTAATTTTTTCCGTATATGTACGGCTCATGTTTCTGGTAGCTGGGATTGCAATATCAACGAAGCAGCATTTGCGTTCGTTCTTATCAAGGATCGTGATATCAGGGCGGTTATGGAGTCTGGTGTGGTCTGAGTAGATTGTACGGTCGTAGTATATCTTGACGTTTTCATTTTCCATAACTGCTTGTGCATTGTATCTGTAGTAGGGTAGTTCATATGCTTGAAGTTTATTATTATTATTATTATTATTATTATTATTATTATTATTATTATTATTATTATTATTTAATAAAGAAACACGAACTGCGAAGCTACCTGGCTTGTCTGTGTAGAAACGGCAGGACTCGAACCTGCGACCTTCAGACTACTAGTCTAGTACACTAGCTAATAATCTACGGAGGCACTCAGTCTAAGAAGGCACTTAATTGAAATTGGCATATAAGGCCAATCCCCAAAAAGGAAAATTACTGTTCAATCGCAATTAGCTCTGATGTCGGTTTAAGCCTCCATTCTCTCTATTGCGGGTGACAACAACATTTCTCATTTATTTGCATTTAGCAGTAGGCAAAGCCTGTTACTGATTGGTTCCATGAACCAAACTATGATCACACACTTGATTGCGATCTTGTAGCAATTTCTGAGTGAGATCATTCGAATAGGATCAATATCAATGCTCGTAAGACTCAGTGCAATATACTTTCGCAAAAGCATATGATATCCATAACTATGGTTGATGTAGATATTGAAGAGCCTTCATGTTCTTGGCAAAAAAAATCAGTGTCTGATGGAGTGAATATATATTTAATTACCTCACTATTTATACAATCCATCTACATCCCAAAGCGGAATGCAACTCTCATGGATTAGCAGGTGCTACAAAGTCCAGTTTGGAGCTGCTTAATCACACACAAAGGAGTACGAAATGGCTTATCGGTGAATGCTGTGTAGCCAACTCAAATGATTTACTGAATTACTGACGCAGTGAGTATCTCTTTCATTCCTAATGAAACCAAGAACCCGTTCCCGCTCATCCATTTGTTTTCGATATATCAGCGAATGGACTTACACATTTTAAAGAAAATTCGTTCTTCAGTCGAATAGCTTGTATGTAGCATAAGCTCCCTGTTGAGGTATTTTCTGTCACTCCGTGGATAAATTCAAGTAGAATGTCCACAAGCACTATTTTCTCATCGTTTCTTCCATAACCAAATTTTCTAGGACCAGCACAATGCACTGCAAAAGTATGGCTCTTCGCTTGAGTACTGGTCGAATTAAAAAATCTGCTTAGTTTTAATAGTATAGGATTAAGCCTTCATTTTGTGGGTACGAAGAAATGGATCTGAACCAGTTCTGGATCTGAACCAGCATAAATTATCATTATATAATTTTTTTTTTGTTTTGCCTCAATATATGCTATGGAAACTATGCTTCTTATAGTAAAAATGACTCCTCCATTTATACTCAGGAAATAAATGATTTCTATACTAATAAATTATAATAAAATTCCCCTTCCACACATTCCTATTGATACTTTTGCATTAGAATTTGTTTATGTTATTTTTGAACTTTAGTTTGTACTTTTTTCACTTTAGTTTCTCATCATGTTATTTATGTTATTCCACTGATAAGCAACAATATGCTGAATAATGTACTAATTTAAACTAATATTCATGAAAGGCATTTTCATTTGCAACATAATCATTTCAGTTTGTTTTTGGCCTTGTTTCTATGTATGTTGTCCGATTTGTTGTATAAAATGTGTTTCTTCCACATCTCACAAAATAATTTTTATTCAAGTCGTGTCAAAAGTTTTTTTCTTCATGCTTTACTTTTCATAAAATATTGTTGAATAATAAATTTTCGTTTTAAGATTCAGACAGCTCATGCCGTCTGCCGAATGCTTTATTTTGTATTTATTAATTATGCATAATGAAATACTCGCATGTATATTTCACAAAAATGAGTATTTCAAAGTGAAAAATTGTGCGACCGACTGTGAAATAAATGTTGAAAAGTTGGACAGGTTCTGGATCCCATATTTTATAGATTTTCTGAAAACGGAGGCAAATATGTTTATGTAATTACCATCAATATATATAGTGTAAGTCTTACTATATAGAATAAACAGAATATGATAAAAAAAATTTAAGAAATTATGGTCAAAATCATTGCACAATATTGGCAATTCCTATTCCAACTTGAGAGTTTAAATTTCAAAGTAACTATATTGCTAGAAATTAAAACCTTATAATGGGTCTTCTAGTATGGATTCCTAATGTTTGCAATTGTTAGCGACCGTATTGTTGAAGCAACATCTGTCAAATCGGCTGTTATTTATTTGGCCTGTTTAGCAAATTGCCATGGCGTTCAACAACACATGCAACTCTTGGAATTGTTTCATCAAAATAGCTGTTGTGTTCTACGCTAATTTTCACAAAAAAATCTGCAGCGAAAAGGCTCAGTTTTGAATTAATGGATATATCAAAACCGAAGTTGTCGAATATAGGAATGATCTTGGCCATGTCGTCATCATCAGCGTCCAGCGCAATATGTCAATAATGATCAATTTCATTTGGCCTTAACTGGATGATATGGGCACCAACGACATACGGTTTAAAAAAAAACTGCGTTGAGGGCTCAACAGCTCATGCCACATTGTATATTCCGCACAAGCGATATGAGGGCTTAGTCATCTCACGTATAGGTGATGTAAACTGGCCACCGAGATTGTGTGATTCGACCCCGTTTTTTTTCTTTTGAGAGTTTCTTAAAATGCTGGTCTACGCAAATAAGCCGCAGTCCACAGCAGCTCTTAAAGCCCACATAACCCACTCAGTCTGTCGAATGCAGCCTGGCTTATGTGCCAAAGTCATGGAAATTTTACATTTCGGATTCGCGCCACCCAGCAGATCCACCAAACAATTTTATATTTTATACAACATGGCATTAGTAGGGCTTTTAATTAAATAATTTTTTTATTGTTAACTTACACACACTTTGTTGGCATATCCTTGCATAGAGCCTGTGCACTATGGGACTATCAAACTCTGACTAACTAGTTGCCAAACGTTTGTCAATATCTGCCATCTTGCAATAACCTTTGTTTTTTTGTCTATATAATTTTTTTTATTAATAATACATTTGTATGGACATTTAATTCGGTCTTTTTACTTGAAGCAAAAGTTATTACACAATTTCGGAAATGGACTTTCAGAAATTACAGCATGAATAAAAGTTGTTCATTCTCATTTTTACTGCCAAAAGCCGCATAAACTCGTTGTACGCAGTGTAAAAATTTTGTCATAGAGTTGTAAATATACTTTTACAGCTGTATTTAAAATTTATTAAAGTCAACCTCTTTTTTATTACGTTAATCGAGAAGACGTAAAATTGTATCTGGAGTGATTTTCTTTATTCTATGATGATGTTCGTTTAATCGTTGCTTTGACTTTCAATTTGGCTATAACTAAAAACTTTTTCTAACCGGAAGTTAAAAGTTCTCCGCTCTCTCTCTTTGCTCTGACTTCCATTCCATTTTCTTTCTATTTCGGGAATAAAAAATTGCAAAATTAGGGATCCAAGTGAGCTAAGGCTGACTTCCATTTCCAAAATATATGATTTAAAAAATTGTTAGTCTCTAGGACCCGCATTTCCCATAAGGAAAGCTTGCAAAAGTCACATTAATTATTTACAGATAAATTTAAGTAAAATATTGCCCTAGATCTCTCCTTAAAGCCTGCTGGAGGGGCTAAAAAGAATACACCTGCACGGGCGTTTTTAAATTTTACATCTGACATTTATTTCAGCGACAGTTAAACTTTCCCTTTCTCCACGTTTTTAAAGTGAATCAGCATAGGAAATCCCTACATTTTATGTATAAGGTACATTTAGCAGTTTCATGTAAAAAATCTATTGATTTCCGGCCTCCGTTGATTTTTCCAGGCAGTAGGGTTATTGCGTGGTTTTCTCCTCTAGCTCTTTCTCGCTTCGGTGCGCTGAGTTTTCGGCTGTGGTGAATGGTGTACTTCTGTCGCAGTTATCATTCAGGTGGAATCGGTGGTCGTGTTATTTTCAGCTAGGCTTAGCGTTACGTTGAAAGCAAACGTGGCCCAGAGGAGTGTTAAAAGGTTCAGGCCAATAATCATATTTGCTCTCGCTGCTATCATATTGAGGAATGTAATGGGGTATATATTTTTCCTATTATTACTGTACTCTCTATTGCATCATATATGCAGCTTGCTGATCCATCGGCGTGGGTAACGTTCAGTTTCATATTTATTTTACGGTAGTCGTGGAAGATTGTTTCTACAAGATATTTTTGATGTAGCAACTAGTGGCTCCGGTATCAATGGGGCGGTCAGCAAATATCTGTCAATTTTTGTTTTGGCACCTAGTTGGGACTCACTACAATACTTCGATAGGGGTTCGCTGCCCTCCTGTCCGATCGTTTTAATTGGAGGTTACTTGTCGGTTCACCTGATTCTAATAACTTAAGAAGATTTCCGAAATCTCTTCTGTGAATAATTCATTAATAGTTGGGCTGGGCGTTTCCGCAAATTCTTTATAGCTTTTGTTGACTGGTCAATTTGGCATGCCTTATAAGATTTTGAAATGCCATTGCATAGTCGCTAAAGGGTACTCATGGTCGTTGAAACCTTCGTCTGATTTCGTTCTCTAATTTGTCGAAATATCCATAAGGAAGGGAAAAATTAGTTAATTAAAGCGACCTAATAACGCTTTAATTAAGATTTGAGGGTAAAAAGGATGACATTTGACTAAAAAATATCTTCCGCAAGGAAAATGCAAACTTGCACACATGAGCAGGTTCCATGGCAAAATTTCATGAATTAATCTACTAGTTGCTCCTTCAAACGACCTATTCTCCAGATTTAGCCCTGAGTGATTATTTCTTGTTTCCGATCCTGTGGAAATGGCTCGGTGATGGGGATTTGATTCCAACGAGGAAATCATCTCAGAAAAAAATACGAAAGGGATAAAAAATTTGAGAAATTTTTGGGAAAGTGTATAGATGTCAAAGAAGACTATGTTGCAAATAAAATGATTTTTTTTATAAAAATACCTGTGTTTTCTTCAAAAAGTCACGAATTTATTGATCTGCCCTCGTAATAGTGGTTCTTTCTAGCCAAAAGTCTAACGTTCTAAGATGTTCGATCCTGACTGTTCCCATAAAAATATTATTAAATATAAAGCCTAAGTTTTTACAAATAACCACTTGTAGAGAACCCCCCCAAGTTCAATACAATAAGGAAGTTCTATTCCACCTAAGACGATAAAAGTATTCACAATTTCACAAAAATCATTAAAATAAGCACTAAATATTTAAACAGATATATTTCAGTCAAAAATACTCATCAGCAGTGGAACGTTTCAGTAACCAAAAGATTGGGTAGAATCTGAATTTATCAACAACTGCTGTCGTTTGCACTAACGACTGTGTGATTCACTAACTTTTCTTTGACAACTTTGTTATAATTTGATATAAAATGACGTCTCTGCTAAAATATGAGAAAAGCACAGAGAGGAACAGGACAAAAAACAGAAGAATGTATGTTGGCGCAGAAGAGTATAACAATAGTTTTTCATGTATTTGTTTTATTAAAGGGTTGGCCAAAAAAAAAAAACGCACAATATTAATTGTAAATAAAACAAAAAAATTTCAGAGAATTACCTTTAAATTTTTGTTATGATAGAAGGATCTATTATAATTATGTTTAAAATAAAACATCGGCTAAATGATCGCCATGCCGCCATTGAATTTCTCGCGCAAAAGAACCATTATTTCGTTGGCTGGGTGGCAAGTGGCACCATCTTGTTAGAACCACATATCTTGCCGGTCCATATCCTCAATTTCTGGCCACAAGAAGTCCGTTACTATCCATTCACGGTAAATGCTTGGCCGACCTCATTTTCGAAGAAGTACGACCCGATGACGCCGCCAGCGCATAAATCGCACCAAACAGTCACTCTTTGTGGATGCATCGGCTTTTCAACAATCATTCTTTGATTCTCATTCGCCCAAGTGCTGAAATTCTGCTTTTTAAAGAATCCACTGTGGTGAAAGTGTACCTCGTCGCTGAAGATGATTTTCTTCCCAAAGTCACCATTCACTTCTGTCTGTTCAACCAACCATTCAGAGTATTGACGACGCTTGAAATTGTCATTAGGCTTGAGCTCTTGAGTCAATTGAACCTTGTAAGAGTGTAAATTCAAGTCTTTATTCAAAATTGGCATCAGTGATGTTCACGAGATGTTCAAGTGATGGGCACGACGACGAGTCGAGGTTGACGGCTTTTCTGCAACACCCTATGGAGAACAACAGCAATACTTTCCGGAGAACGAACTGGGCGAGCATGCACAGGTGTTTTCACACATTGTGGGCACATTTGTTCGATTATGCCTATTATGACCAAAAAAATCACGAAGTGCACGGACTTGAACGCCTACTTTCGTAAAAGGCTTCAACAATCTTAATGCGCTGCTCAATTGTGGACCTCTTCATGATTAAGTTTGTCAAACACTGAAACAAAGAAATGTCAAATTAAGTTGGGCAAAAAACTCGACGTTGAAGTGTTACTCACAATTAACATCGTGCAATATGGTTGGACCACCCTTTATAATCAATAAAAATAAATCTCTATATGAAAATAATATAAATAATATTGTAAATACAAATATGATTTTATAATTTTGTATATTTGTTGTACAACAATTTGCACTATTTGCAAAAGAAGACGTGCTTCCACTGAACATCTGAATTTATTGTTTCAGTAACCAAATAAAAATTATTGCCGTTGAAATAACGCTAGTGCAATTCTTTAAAAATGTTACTGAATAGCAAAATCATTAATTCTGCTGTTAAATTTTTAAATCAACTGAGCAATATTTAAATAAAGTTACTGTATGGCACTACAGGAGTGATAGAATCCATATTCTTAGATTTAGTTTTCATAAAAAAATTTCATTATTTTTATTGCTTTAAGACTGGTAAAGCATTCACGACTTTTTATACATAAATAGGGATGTCGGCTCCCATAATTTTATTGAACTCTATAACATTTATTTAAAAAATTTAAAATTTAAAAATTTACATTTGGAAATTCGCCTACAACAAAATATGGCATAAGCTGATTTTATATTTTCATATAAAAATACTGTTATTGGGGCGAAGAGCATATTTGTCTGCTTCAACTGATTCCAAGTCCAACGGTGTCAAATCACAGTATTTCCATACTGCCACTCTTATTAAATTAAAACTAGCAATTAGCGCCAATGAAATGCAGGCATATATCTAGCTAAGCCAACAACAAACAATAAAATATTATATATTATATATTTTATATTGTATATAAATATGTTCCTCTATACTAGCTGCATCCAGAAAATGTGGTCAAGAACAGGCATATGAATGCTGATGATAATGCTGTAGCGACCATGGAAAACATTACTGTTGCGTTCTGCTAGTGGGATTACACTCTTCCTTAGGGCCTTTATTATAATTTGGCATTAGTTGAAAGTAGGATTTTACGGAACGGACAAAGATTTTTTCAACTTTAACTTAGTCTAAAAGTGAGTGATAACCTTAATGCTATTTAACTTTACCTGTAATTTTTATCGCGAGATCTAGTCATTTGATATTGAGACATTTCCATAAGCTGCCATACTTTCTACTTTGTTAATTTCAGACTTACAATTTTTGTGTCAAAACTTTCTTGGAAGATGACATTGTATATTGTGCCTAATTTATCTTTTATACACAGAAAATAAATTAACCAAAAAATAACGTATTTTCAAAGAACTTATTCAGCCATTCAAAATTAGTCGCATATGCTCTTCCATAGCCATACTTTATAAAAAATAACTTTTTTTTTACAAGAAAGTTGTATTACTCATAGATATTTAAAGGTCAGTTTATCGCTCACTTTAGCTAAAGCTACGTTTAACTAAAGTCTACTTTACGCAGTACTTAAACTCAAGCCAGACTAATTAATTTCAATTTAATAACCATCACAATTAAACAAATTACATAATTTCTTTTACTATTACTTATTTTGGCACATTATCACTTATTTTGGAATGGCGCAGACATGCTACTACTCCTGTACTCCTGTCTTTTGAGTACTAGTCCTTAATTTTCGATAAAAATACCTTCCTTTGAAAAGCTATAAAAAACCAAATTTATATCTAGTATTTGCATTTTCTATTTAGCCATTGTTGTTAATTGCCTGATGTAATACTTTAATTCATTAAGTGTGATTACCCATTGGTTGTTTCGCTCATATCCTTAATAATATTTATTTTAGGGATAATTTGCTTAGAAGTAAGAAGATGATATTTTCATGTTTTTACTTTTGTTCACTTAATAATAAAAATGATTAAAGAATGACTTGACGATTTTGATGAATATAGAAATTGATTTAATGTACAACTGAAGACAATAAATATAATTTTTTATTCCTTGCTTTTCTTTACATGCCATTTGAAATGACATGATAATTTGCTGTCTGGTTCTACTTTCAGCTTTATTGCCACTACCTTCAAAATTAAGGAGCGAACATCATTATTAATAATTTCTATATAAATGCATATTTAAATACATTCAAGCTGTATTTGTTTGTCTGGAGCTTAAATTCTTTTACAAACGTCAAAAATTAGGCTTTAAAAATATTTAACGCTAAAGCGTGTTGTATATAATAAAATTGTACAAATATTGAATAGATTTATTACATTCTCCCGTTCATTGTGTGCTTTGTTCTGCAACATATTCCTGTTAAATGCCCTCCGGGTATATCATTTGTACACACACACATTCCCCCACCTAATTATACAAATACTCGTATAAGGTTTTCTGCCTTCACCATTTAAAACCAGACGACTGGCATTTCTCCTTTAAATGCAGGAAGCGTTAAATAATAATTTAAAATATTACAGGAAACCTCCATGAAATATATCACTACTACACGCATACACAAACACCATTGTCTTCTTATGCATGTTCATGCGTGCGCGACCTGTGTATTTAATGTAGACTACTGTAGGGATAAAAATAAATTATAATATTTAAGAGCGCATAAATTATAGAAAAATCCAATAAAAAGTATTGTTTCAATAGGAGTTGCTGCGGCATGTTTTTCTTTTTATTTGAAATTTTAGCTTGGAGCAGTTATTTCATGAAAGTATTGGTGACGGATTATTTCGTCGCATTCCATTTTCAATTTCAAAAAATGTGCTTAAAACTAAGCAGCAGGAGATTGTTGTGTGCACAGGAAGTGAAGTATGAAATTTCTATCACACTTGTCTCCTTTAAAGTTTCAAATAAAACTTTTTTGAAGCATATGTTTCCCAAATGTGTACGTCCTAGTGAACAAAGGGATTCTGAAAACGTGAAGAAAATGGTGAGATTGGAATCGGAAAGTGCCACAAACTTATGTCAATTTCAAGAGCTTTACCATAGACTTTTCATTGCAGGATATACTCTTTTTTCATTCCTACTCACCGATTTAGAAGCGATTGTCAATATATTGAGAAAAGTATTTTTTTATATTTTTCGTCAAGAAAATCATTTTATATGAAATTGGGACTAGTTGTTTAAAACCAAGTATGGTTCAAACTATAAATGGTACATGTGGAAATGGTACAAATTGACAGAACCTTTTAAAATGGAGTTAATCGATTTGGCAACTGAAGCATCTCATATAACGTTTAATTTACCTGTATTATGAATACAAATACTTATTAGTTGTAATGTAGGATCACCTTAGCATTCGGCGATTTGCATATTTGTATATATATATATATATATATATATATATATATATATATATATATATATATATATATATATATATATATATATATATATATATATATATATATATATATATATATATATATATATATATATATATATATATATATATATATATATATATATATATATATATATATATATATATATATATATAATTTCCCGCCTTTTAACTGAAAGGCGCAACACAGCTTTGTTAACAGGCATCTGTCAGTTGACTGCTATCAAAATTTTAGCAAGAATTCTCGCAACGTACGGCGTGTTTGATTGCTTTATCGTTGTTATAACGGCATGTTCCCCAATCAAATCAGGAAACCTGCTCCCGAAGCCTGCTCTTACTTACGAATGACGCCTTCTTCATTAAAATTGTATACATTTGTAATCGATATATAAGCGAATTATTTTACGCATTTTAGAGAAAATTCGTTCTTCTGTCGAACAAGTTTCATGTGGAATAAGCTCCCTGAGGACGTCTTTTCTGGCACTCCCAGCGTGGAGAGGTTCCCGATCGATTGTCCACAACTATTACTACCGCTATCCTTCATTTTATATCCTATTTTCCTAGTACTATAATTAGGCGTCCTCCCCTTAATACTGGTGCAAATGGAAAAAAAATCTATTTATGTACAAAAAAGTAAAATTTGTTATTTATATACGAGGGTGGACTAATAAGTCTGTGGGTGTGACAGCCATTAACAGCAGACTGGCAAGTGATTTATCGAAAAAAAATGGGGAAAGAAGTGAATTTCGTGTGTTCATTAAGAATTATTTTTTGTAGAAAAAACATCAATCAAATCAACGTCAAGTTTCATAAATACCTTGGGACTTCTGCACTATCAATTTCTATGGTAAAAACGGTGGTTTATTTATTTCGTTGAGGTCGTACACGGCCATGCACAGAAGATACCAAACGTTTTGGACGGAAGATACCAAACGTTTTGCTTATAATCGACCACAAACCTAATTGTGTGACAACTTCACAAGAGTGTTTGACGTAGTTCAGCTGTGATATGAACGCGTTTTTGCACCATTTATCAACTGTGGACGAAACGTGGATCCCCCACAACGAACCATAGACCAAACATCAGTGAAAATAGTGAGTTTGGGATGTACGCGGTATAATCCACAATTACTACTTTCGAAAGAATAAAACAACCTTGTTGGGTCGACTTAATGAAGATTTGAAAAACGGCCGTATTTGACCAAGAAAAAAATAATTTTCCACCAGTATGATGTCAGCCAATAAAGTCATGGCAACCGTTTTTTTTTCGATACACGCGGTATAATCCATATTCACTACTTTCAAAAGGGGAAAAATAAATGTCGAATATTTTGTCAACTTTTTGAGTCGCTGTAATGAAGATTTTAAAAAAGACCTTGAAAAGCAATTGCCCCCTCATATGCGCCATTCCCCGCATTTAGTACCGATTGACTATTTCTTGTTTCCAAATCAGAAGAAATGGCTCGGCAGGAAGAGATGAAATCCTCTTACAAAATACGTATTTTGATGACCACGACAAATCGTATTTTTTTGGAAGATATAAAAAATTGGAGTAACGTTGGAAAGAGGAGACTATATTGAAAAATAAAATGATTTTTTATCTACAAATCTGGATTTTATTCAAAAAGTCACGGACTCCTTGTCCTGCTCTCATATGAAAAATGCAGTCCAAGTTCATTAAATGATATATGATGACATGTTGATGAGCAGCGTGACATGGTTCGCCATCCTGCTGAAACCAAAGATTATCCAAGATCATGTATTCCATTTCAGGCCATGAACAGGCCTTAATAATTGCTCTGTAGCGCTCGTTAAGGACTGAAATGGCGTTAACAGCAGTTTGGAAAGAAATGAGCCAATGATGCCACCACTCCACAATCAGCACCAAACTGTTACTCTTACGTTATTAAATTTATTCTTTCAAATAAACTATCAACTACCAAAATTGTTAATGACACTTTACTCCTGTTTATTGCTCGGTCTTGCCATCGGAATGATGTACAGATTTTTAATAAAATGTTTTGCTTTTCCGATCATGCTCTCAATAATTTCGCGTCTAGAACTCAACAATGGAGTCATGGGAAGCCTTCTTATTAGAAATTTAGCCTTAATAAACTGAGATTGTTTTGGCCTTGACGGTTTTGAGTGAATTTTCCTCTTTAATTGTCAAGGACTAATGAATACAAAATATTTTCACATTAACCATCTTTTCAAGTCGGAACCTGTGTGTGCCATACGAAATACAAATTTCCCTCAAAGTTCAAATCAAATGCTTGGTTAGCGGCAAAGTTGCTGTGCATCTCAAGCATTAAAAAACCTTAACACATGCATACACTCACAGACACCCTCCATACACATGCACCCACATATCAAAATGTTGTGCACGTTAATTTCAAATTAAATTTTTATTGCAAAGATATTTGTACAATCATCATATGCGGGTACGAGACGTCGTAAACTGTGTTATAACAGCAATGCACCGTGGCTTCGCTATATATGTTGTTGTTCTTGTTGTTGTTGTTGGCATTTTGATATGCTTGTTACACTATTGTAAGTGACATGCTGATCTCAACATTTTATTTTTGTGTTTTATCGCTTAAATTTCAAATTCCCTCGGTAGCTCCTTACGTTCATTAGAGACAAAATTATTTGGTTTCCAACATACTGGTACAGTGGATAAGAATGAAAATCGAGCTGATACGCAATTTAATTTTTTCCCCTTCTTATACTTGAGTACTTCTTAGTGGATCTCATGAAAGATGTTGGAAAAGTTGTACATATGAGATGCTTTTGCAATATCTAACATCTAACATCATTTTCTGAATAGTTTGTTGCATGTCCACACACTGCGTTAGTAAATATAAAGAAAACTTAATATTGACAACTTAGTGGTAATTGGACAAATTGTTGCTCATCAAAAGCAAAACAAATTATAAATGAAATCACCACCTCCGCACTGATAGGCTGGTACACCACCCTCTAGCCCCTACCTAGACACACAGTTTGGATATATTTTAAGTTGTACTTATAGAAAGCTTAAGTAATGAAACTATATTTTCCAATTCCTTATGGAAATCTGAATGATTTTTATTTTTCGTAAGAACGTTTTTGGCAGCCCCATCATCACACATCGGCGAGTTGTGAGAGGCGTCTCCAGCGTCTTTTCTCCTAGTTAGGGCGACTGCAAGCGGACGTCTGTTCTTATACTAAGCGGTTCGCTATTTAAAATGTGTTTTACACTCAGGCAGTCGGTTGGCTTAGATGGCAGCCCCATCATCACACTAGGATGCAGAAGACTAATCACTAAGAATAATTAATGAAACCCTATGCTCTTTACAGGATCGAAGGGAACATATATATGCATTTAATCAAAGCACGTCTTGCAAAATTCAACGACTTATTTCTGTAGATCCTAAGGCATAATACTATTTCATATGGGGATACCTGTTTCCCTTTCATATGTTTCCGCGCTTTTGCTTGAAAGTCCAGTTTTTTCTCACAATAACCTTCATCAAATTAAGAATGTCTGACTATTTTAGTTCTCTAAATATATGATGAATAATTATTACTTTGCATGACGAAACCCATTCCTTCCTCCTCTATATCAAGTCTTTTGTTCCAAAACATACTTTATTCCTTTAATAGTGTGTATATAATTTATATAATGTATATAATTTGTATAATCACACTATTGCAGCTCTACAGATATAAGGAAACATTTGTTTTGTAAAGGGTCACTCGTCTCTACCTTCTATGGTGCCAATGCTGATAATCCACTTGTTACTTCTATAATTGTCTGTTCCTAAGAATGTCAAAGAACTACAAGCTTTTTTGAAAAAATGGATTGAACAAATAAAAGACTATTTGGCAGATGTAACTTCAACAATATGACCGCTATTACCAGCCAAAACTCAGAAGTCATTTCTGGAAGATCCATACGTATATATTGTTTCTAAATTCTAAGGAAATTTTTCTTCTATTAAGGATTTTTTAAAGCAAGTTTTAGGAAATTTTTGCACTTGAATTTAGTAGATTTTTTTCTCTCAGTACATTTTCAATAAAATGGCAGGTAATTCAAATCTTGCCTGAATTTTAGCAACCTTCGGAAACTTTTAGCGTGAAGGGCAGTTTTCGGGACACTCAAATAAATGGCTTTTTTTCCTGGGAAATGCGTAAATTGGGTTTTTAAACAAAAAAGTCTATTACGCGATCTAATTGATAAAGTTGCACTGTAACTAATAAACTTACGTTTGGTAAGGATTACGAAATGCCTTTTTTATCTTTTTTTGTCAATTTAGCCAAGAAAACTTTAAATTATTGTAGAGAAGCAAGCCACAGTGCTTAGCAACAATTGAATCGTGAACAACATCACGGCGCCCACATTATTTTTTTTAACTCCAGATATACAGTAAAATTCGGTATTTTTCTAATTATTTAAAATCTTCAGTCTAATTAAAATATTTCATTTTCAATCCACTATGCAAGCAACAACTAGCAAGGATTCTAAAGCAGCGGGAGTGGTAGTGCAAATCATTTTATCCTCTTTGAGGTTTTGAACGTGTTGGCAGTCGATGTCACTGTTGTATTGTAGCTGCTCTTAGAAATCGTATTAGCAAATCGTTTTACGTAGTTGCTGCTGTATTTTTAATACAAACATGTTGTCCTATGAAGCGTGCTACTGCGATAGCAATCTAATCTTGGTTGTGTGAGTGTGTGTGTGTTTGTGTGACAACAAGTGTATGTGGGTGCTTCGGTTAGATTCGCTGTATCAGTTATTCAATGAGATTTTGCGATAAACATATTGCTTTATTGCGTATAAACAAACCTCTGTCTATGTCCATGAAACATACACATGAGCATTTACAGGTAAAGTGGAGGTACCAAATGTAAGTGAACTACGCGCATTAATAAAATTGTTTGCCTTCTGCTATTGCTATTGTGCATGTGGGGCTGGTGCTTGTGGTCTCTTGTTTGCGGCAAATAAGGCGTGAGTGGTTGCAAGAATGTTCTTTGCTAATTTAAATGCATTCAATTATATTTGTCGCAGCTTTAAGTAATTATCTTGTAATTTATATCGAACGACATTGTGATCTAGGAGGAAATAATGATTATTATTCTATATACAGGCATCCCATTCTAAACCACGAAGACAGAACATCAAAAATTTAATTTGCGCTGACGCAGAGTGTTTGGAGTGAACTTGATATTGTAGATCCCGTATAACAGATCCATATTCTAGGATAGGCCGGACCAAAGTAGTAACCTACTGTTTTGTAATATATGGGTCTGAAAATTCACTTTTTGATAAATCCAAGAATCCCAGAGGTCTTCTACGTCGTCAAAATATATGACTTTTAAAATCCAATTTTCTGTCCAAGAGACTTCTTGAATCAGTGCTAGAATCAACGTGATCAAGCATTTCAGAATTTATGGTATAATGCCCAACCATAGGAGATGATCGTGTAAATATCACATATTTAAATTTATTTGCATTTAATTCCATCAAATTATTTTTACTCCAAGAAGCTCAATCATTCTGAAAAAGTATTTAATCAGTAACATTATAAAGGGTAAGACATATTTTGAAATTATCAGCAAACATCAGAGTATAAGCGTGTTTAATAACAGATGGTTTATAAAACATGGTAAATAGTTGAGGTCCTAGATGACACCTAAAACTATAAAAAATTGGAGTACGAATTGCGAAGCTTGCAGGCCAATGCGATCCAACTTTTGCAGTAGAAGGTCATGGTTTGCTTTATCGGAAGCCTTTTTAAAATCTATATATATAGCATCGGTCTGTTTTCCAAGTGCAAACCCTTCATTTTCGAGTACTAAAATTGTTAGTTCGAGCAAGTTAGTAATCGTAAAATGTGACTTCCGAAATCCATGTTTGTCGGATAATAAAATGTAAAGGGAATGATGAGAGAGTGTCATATATAAATTTTTCCAAAAGTCTTAGTATATGGTAGTGCTAATATTAGCAAGACCTTTGTAATTCTAGATATCGGCTTTGAATCCAGACTTTAATAGAGGAATTATATAAGACTGCTTTCAATAGGACGGGAAATAATCCTTAGCCAAGGATTTTTTTGAATAAATACGTGTACGTTAGCGGAATACAAGGCAAATGTGAGCATTTCTGCAAAATACAACTGCAAATACCATCAGGACCAGGATCATGTGAAAATTTCAGTTTATTCAAATTATATATTTGATGCTCTATTAACAAATTATTAGCATTAGTTGTATTAGAAATTTTCTACTGTTATTGGTTATTAATGCTAAAAGTCGAAGAAGAATATGTTGATGCGAAAAAAACCAGAGAAGAATATAGTTCCACCTTTGTGTTAATTTTAGGTTCGCTCCTAGCAGGATTGTTATGAGATATCCCTCCTTTAATGCAACATAGTTTTACCTGAAAAGAGTCGAATTTAGCAAAACACGGCGATTAAACTTTTCAAAGTGTTAACTGCCATATCGAAATTTTTAGGTATACCTCCAACAGCTTTAGATATAAGACCAAAATATATGTGAAGGGCACGCCGTACATCCCGAAAAATTCTGGCCATGAGCTTGTTGGGCAACATATTCACTTTAACATCCTTTGGTGTACGTCTACTAGAAGAAATCCTATGTTTGGATTTCCCTCATGATCTCTGTTGTGCTGTGATGGATCCACACTTACTAAACTGGTTCGGATTACGACTGAACATCGCCAAATACACACGATTGCGCTTGTTTTTGAGTATCAACAACCGCGGCACCCAATGCACAGATTGTTTTTTCATATCCAAATACTCATGCCAAATGTGATGTACCCAATCGTTTAATATGCTTCCAGCCTCATGCACTTTGATTCTTCGATCGTTCAACATCATTCCATGGCTTTCGTCTATTATTTCCGGCATGACGACCTCTATTGGTTGAGCCCAACGTTTGGCATCAATTGTGTTTGTACGATCACAATGGAAATCAGTACACCATCGAAAGTTACTTCGGTAGAAATAAAGGGTGATTTTTCAACTTCATTTTTGGCAACACTATTTTTTGGCAGCTCAGTTGTTTATGTGTAACATGTTACTGTTAAACATGTCCAGTTTGGTCTATAATTTAACCATAAATCGACTTACAAACAAACAACGCTTCCAGATTATTGAATTTTATTATCAAAGTTTATGATCGGTTAGGAAAGTGCATCGTTCACTCTTTTATCGGAAAATTATGTTCAGCGGCGAAGCTCATTTCTAGTTGAATGGATACGTGAACAAGAAAAATTGCCCTATTTGGTAAGAATAGAAGCCAGAAGCATTGAATCCCGAAAAATGCACCGTACTCTTTCAAAGGCGACGAATGAAGAGCGCTACCGTGCGATTATTACAAGTTTTTTCTCCCAAAATAGAAGAGCTGGATTTTGCTGATATGTGGTTTGAACAAGACGGTGCTACATGCCACATAGCGCGAGAAACAATGGACCAATTGAGAGGCGAGTGCGATTTAACGCTTTCTGATTATTTCCTGTGGTGCCGTGTTAAGGCTTATGTCTATAGGGACAAGATCGCAACGGTTGACGTACTAGAAGCCAATATTGAAGAATTTATTTTTGAGATACCGGTCAATATGTTGGAGAGAGTATACCAAAATCGGACTAAGCGATGAAATTATCTTTAAACATGGAATCACTAATCTTATAACTCCTAAATGGATTTAGTGCTATTCGAAGTTTAATTTTTCAGCGTAATTTGCAATGAAATCATAATTTTTTTTTCTGTGTGCTCTATACGTCTGTGCAATATACCCTTTACACCTACAATTTTATACAATTAAAACTGACACAAGTAAAAATTTGTGCGATCTTGTATACACTATTGTCCTTAATTTTCAGTAATTTTCAATAAGTTTCATATGCTTTTTATTTCCCGACATCATTTTGTAGCTTCACCTTCTTATTCCGCCGCGTTCTTTCAATTCAGAACTGCTGTAAAGAACTTTCAATTTAATTAATTCAATGATCTGAGCTGGTGCCCTCATAGACTAGTGGCTAGTGTACTAGACTAGTAGTCAGAGGATCGTGGATTCATTTCCCGTCGTAGGCTCTGGGTATTTCTGTTATTTTGTCGTCTTTACTCTTCTGTTTCTAATTTTTAGTTTTTTTTTATTATCGCAGTTATCACAAAGGGAGCAAATCATGGACCCAAATCAGCGAAAACTGCTTATTGAACCTACTAACCTGTCCTAAATGATTTCAATACTTTATAAATAAGAGTTATTTCGTGTTATACAACGTTTCCCTGTTTCCATTATTTCAATTAAAAACATTTATATTTTTGTATACAAAAGTACACAATGTTTTGATTTCAATTTAATTGTACAGTTGTTGTTTTAAGATTGAAAACAAATTGTTTTCGTTAATAATTAATTAATTCCCCTTTTTTCTGTATTTACATCCAACACTGAAATTAAATTAAATGAAATAAAAGCAGAAAAAACAAAAATTAAAGTAAATTTTATATACAAATTTTAATATTTTCTTCAGCATATTTTTCATTTCATTCAGCAGTTTCTGAAGTGCCATTGTAACCATTTTCCATCGAAATGCTTTTTTGCACTTTGTCTGATTAGGCGAATCTATTAAAATAAAAATTAATACAAATTCACCCACTCCTTCCAACCAATTTGATTTTATGTCAATCGCTCATGAAATTGTATTTACAAATCGCACCAACAAATAAACGATTGTATGAATAATTAATGCCGCACCAACTGTTCCAAACGGGCTGGGTGGGTGGTTGAGTGAAGGGGCGACAATCTAATCGATGCTTCGAATGACAGCATATTTTCCCATTTTATTTTTTCTATTGATTCTATTTATTATAGAAATCGCAATATCAAAGTATGGAATGTTTGCCTTGGCATCAATTCGTTTGGGTTTTGTACTCGTATATCAACAGGAATCCTTTTCAATAAAATTACTTCAGGATATTTAATTTATACTATAATGTTTACATATTTTACATTTGTTATTTGCCAACATCCAAGTGAGAGGTATTTTTGTGTGGCATTTTTATATTTAATAATTTAATTGCTGGTTTTCCAAAGGTAAATTCTTGTTGCTGTTGTATAGGGTAATAAAAAAATATTAAAATGAACAATTTCATTGATTGCGTTCTCGACAAATAAAACTTTACTTTAACATCTACTTTTCAATGATAAGTCCGTATTGATGATGTTTTTTTTTGAGTTTTGTTGTATTAAAATGCACCACCTTAATGCTAAGGACAAATTTCACGATCAAATTGATTGATATCAAGCTCGTGTACATACACGTGCTGCAAATACGTCAATCACACATGTATGCAAAGTAATTATGAATAAATATATAAAAAATTTATTTATAAATGAACACTGAGGGTATGACCCCAATCATGCAATGAATTGTGCTGAAACTAGCAAACTACCTTATAGGAAGGGGGATAAAGGAAGTAGTGTCTGTGGACATTCAATTTGAACCTTTACACGCTAAAGGTGACAGAGTTGCAAAAGATTCACGTCAGTACCTGCCCGAAGGCCTAACCTGACGGTGCACTATTGCACAAGGGTGAATAAAGCACGTTCACTACCGCCCCAGTAGCCCCCGCCAAGGGCACACGACTGGAGCACCAACTAACATGTGCCCCTGACAGGGACAACATGGTAGCAAGTTCCGTACAGGCTGCAGAACCATGTACAGACACCTTGCTTAGATGCTTGGAGCTATCTAACCTCCTACTACCCAAATGGCACGGCAGTGGAACTTTTACCCCCATTTGACCTGAGGCTTCACCTACCGTAACCATTAGAGCAGCTCTGTCGAATAGCAACAGCACCTAGAGATATATGGCCTGAAGAGAACATCCACATCATGCCACTAGCCCATGATTGAAGACACACTCATCCAGCCCATACCTCTCCCCGCGTATCTTTGGGTTTTAACCACAGCCACCACGTGATCTCCGAAGGGGCCTCACCAATAACCAGTCTAGGACACGTCCTAGGGGCTACTGGTTCCCGTGGCACCAGATAGGACTCTGGTCAGCCGCGTGTCAAAAGCACCTCCGATTTTAGGTTCCCTGCACACCTGAGGCATCGGTAACACCTCTACCCAGACTAGCGTAGCAAGCTACTTCCTTAATTACTTATATGCACGCCCGTTACCCTGGTGTTTCAGGGATTGGGTAGTAACATATTAAGTTTTAGGGCAATTGGCCAAAGGTCAAGGTCTGGAAAGACCAACTACCCCTCCGGACGAGCGAGCGAACCCGCTTTTACCTTTAGTTTACTTGCATGCGCGCCCGTTGCCCTGTTGTTTCAGGGATTGGGTAGCAACATACAAGTTTTTAGGGGTTATCAGCAAAAAGGCCTAGGTCCGGAAACCTGATAACCCTATACCCCGGGAAGCACAACACCAAGCCACCAAGAGAAGATGTATTGACCGTGCCCCCCGGGGGGGCTAAAGGTGACAGGAAACACCTCTGCAGGCATGTTGTTCTACATACGAATTGTACAGCCAAATAACGAATTCTCTCTGCAATTTGTAATGCGATTCGCTGGCACTTCTATCACGAATAGATGCGCTCTCACTGATAAATGTGTGGTTCGTAAAAGAAAGTCGGTTTTGGAAACCAGTTCCCTAATCTTATTAGAAGACACTCTCCACACTGCGACGATGATTCAATGAGTCAATAGAGTTGGCTACACTTCTGTCACCGATAAGCTTCTTTGCCCTCTCCTGTATGCGGGCGAGTATCTCCAAAAGAGACTTTAAAGCACCGGCCTATACATGAGAGGTATATTCCATCTTCGTACGGATATGAGAAGTACAAATAATAAGGAGGTCACAAGGAGTGGAGCATCTCTCACACCGAGCCGCCCTATTATTATTCATAATTATTCCAGCTTGAAGGTCTTTTTATTCACAAACGTTTCATAAATTTATTAATATAATAAAACTTCTATAAGTCAGACACCCGCTGACGCAGATTACCCAGTAATCGCATAATGTTTCAGACAGTTTAGAGATTGTACCGCTCCGGACAATATCTTTTTTTTGTAAACACCGCACATATTTGTGTATGAGCTAGAGTCAGGAATGCCAAATTAATTAGTAGAATGAAATTTTCTGAAAACGATACTTCAGTAAGCGACAAAAATTAATACGCTTTCGATTTCTGTGATGAAAATAAATATAAAATGTTCAAAACCTTGATAGTACTTTGGAGGAATTTGGGAATTTTGAAGGCAAAGTATCAAATAAAGCGACAGAAAAGGAACTTGTATCTTTAACCCTAGAACACACACCCGGGTACAAATGTATCCACTTGCAACTTTGCAGTGCTGCAACTCAAGAACGACTTAACTTAAGGCATGGAGATTTCAGATCTAGGAAATATAAGTTATTTCTAATATTTTAAAGACTATTTGATCCAACTCGGATGAGTGGTTCAGGAGCTACAAGCTTCAAAAGTCGATACCTACGTAAACACACACCCAGGAAACGTTTGTACCACACCAGATTATATCAAAATAAAAGCAACAAACCATCCTATAGTATGTTCAAATTATATTATTTTATTTAAAGAAGGAAAATATGTAATTGTAAATATGTAATTTAATATAATTACAAATTACCGTTACATATTCTGCAGTCGGTATTGGTGATCGAATGCTCAAGACATATTGGCACATTTATCTGGTTTTTCTACGCCGTTTTGTGTCTTGAGCATAACATAAATAGCAGGAACCGTTGATAGGTTTCGGCGTGCGGGCTGCGGCAGATGTCGATGCTTCCGTATTCAACATTGATTCCAGCGGTCGGTTGAAATATGATTCAATAGGTATTTTAGTGGAGAAATTTAGCGTGACTTGCCGATTTAGTGCACGTTCTTCAATAATTGGCATAGACAATGCTTCAGCCAAGCTGCGAAGGAACTGCTTACGCTTGTTAGATTTAGCAGGCAGTATGGGGTTATTCATTGCATATACTATATATGCTGCAAGAGCCGTTATGTCCAGCATATTGAAAAATAACGACAATGGCCAACGCTTCGTCTGTCGTTGTGTAGGATATTCACTGAACAGTTGGTCCATTTTATCAACGCTACCCTTCGTCATATTATAAAATTCTATGATTTCAGGCTTCCCACCTTCAACTATCTCGCCATCATAGTGCATTGTCGAAAGCAGCGTCACTGATTTATTTTTTCGTGGAGCATAAGAGCACATCGTCACATTTTTTCTGAAGCCGAATAATGATAAATCAATTGGCCTGTCCTTGTGCGCCTGCATTTTCGCAGGAATGTACGTCTTGTTTTTGCGCAGAGTTCCAACGATTGTTAGGTCCCACCCGAGAAGAAGTTCTGCAACTGGCAACGTCGTGAAAAAATTGTCCATAGTAATATTTCTTCCACTTCCTTGGTATCTGCTAGCCAAATCTTTCACAACTCGTTCTCCTTGGTTCGTTTCCCTTCCGGCTGCTGCTTGACCAGCATATCTTTGACCGTGCAATGGATATGTATCTTTGGCATCGCAAATCCACCAAACTTTGATACCATATTTTGCAGGTTTTGATGGTATGTACTGTGTAAACCGTGTGCGTCCACAGAAAGGAAATAATTGTTCATCAATGGTTAAGTTTTCACTGGGCTTGTAGTGTGCATGAAGATTGGCATTCATCATGAGCCACAACTCAGAGATCGGTGCTGCTTTATCACTTTGTGCGCGTTCAGCCCGAGTGTTTGCGTTGTAAAACCTTATAAATCGCAATATTGAACAAAAACGATTGACTCCCATCGTGGCGCGATACAGAGGATAGCTTTTGATACTTTACAAATCTCGAACACTTTCTGAATTGAAATGGTTTGCGCCAGTCATAATAAGTATGCCAAAAAATGCATACAACTCAGCTTTCGTCAGTGACTTCCATGACTTTGGGAATTGCATCGGGGTGCCTTATGTTGTAAGCATTATACGTTGCTATTGCGTTTTTATTTGTATGTCGCATAATTATATCCGCCATTTTCAAGCTCAAAAAACACTTGAATGTTTGCTCTATTGACAACATTTTGGTGCTCCTAGATGGTCCGTACCGTTCTCATACAAGCTCATCAAATCATTCAAAACTATCAACACAGCTTGTTCGACGTGTCTATGTGTAAGATGTTGTTGCACCTCACTGATGACGACAATATTACTAATGAAATTGTTTATGTTATCGCTCCCAAATTATCATTTTTTTTGCCATAGGTTTTCCTATTACTTGTATGTTAACGGATCATCACCAAAAGTTGTTGGTATTTTTGAATGATTTGGTGATTCGAGGATTTTGGTTGCCTATATGCCAGCTCGTGTAGTCTAACATGAAAAAAGCTAGCGGTTCGCAAGTTGGTGACTCCTGGAGTACACATTTAACAAGCAAAAATTAAAAAATATTTTAATAAAATATTTTAAAATATTATAATATTTGCATGAAATAAAAACCAAAACATTAGTAAAATATTAATATACGCATTTAAAAAAAATATAACGAAGTTGACCAATTTAAACACTAAAAAAAGCCAAAATAAGCTAGTGGGTACATGCATCATAAAAATTTCATAAAGTTTTGCGTATTCAAACAAAATTAATTTTGTATTTAAAGCAATAAAATTTTTTTATCGCTTTTTATCTTTGACTTTTTCAAGATTTTTGTAAATTACCGAAATGTTAATAAATTTTTAATAAATTTTCGTTCCGTTTCTTTACCTTAATTTTTTGGTAATAAAAAATTATTTTAACTATATTATTGCTTTAAAATTTTTAGTAATCGGGACAAAGTTTGAAATTATATTTATCCGGACTAACGAGGTTACACTGTGCATTGATATTTAAAAACACTTTTGGTACGAAGGCACTTGAATTAGGCAGTTGATTTTGTATTTCCTGCCTCTTTACTAAAAAGGCAATACTCCTGTCAATATGCATCTGTCAGTTGACTCCTGTCAAAATTTGAACAAACTGCGTAATTTAGTTTGTGTTTGACAGCCATTGGCATCAGATTACCGCGTTATATGAGAAAATGGAAAAAGTGGTTTTGAGTTGTTTTTTGGAAAAAACGATCGCTCAATCCAAGCATAAGCTTGATAAATACTATAGGAACTCTGAACCATCAATTTCAATGATAAAAGGAAGTGGCTTATTGAATTTCGTTGTGGCCGTACGGAAGATGCCGAACGCTTTGGCCACTCAGCTTAGGACTCTACACTCGAAGTAATTGAAAAAATTTATGGTTGGCCGATCAGAGATCGAAAATGCTAAAAATTGTGCAACACGTAATCATATCACATGGCACAGTGGTTTCAATTTTGAATGATGCCCTGGGTATAAGAAAGATTTTAGCAAATTGGGTGGTGCGTCTGCTCACAAATCCACAACAAACGCAATCGTGTGACAGCTTCGCAAATCCACAACAAACGCAATCGTGTGAGAGCTTCGCAGGATGTTTGGCGTTGTGGACCAAATGTGAATTAATTACAACATATCAGCCCTCAACCAATGAGGTAATGGCGATCGTTTTTTGGGATACCCGCCTCATAACAAACGTTCTTCTTCGAAAGAGTAAAACAATCATTATTGGGTCGATTTTATGACGATTTGAAAAAAATACGGTGTTTGGTCATAAAAAAGTTCCTTTCGCTCCAGGAAAATGCAAGGGTGCACACATCTGCAGTTTCTATGGAAAATTCCATGAATTTGACTGCGAAGTGCTCCCTCATCCGCCCTAGTCTGCGGAAGAAATCATTTCACAAACAAATCTCCATTTTGATAACCTTGAAAAATCTTGTATTTTAAAAATGGATAAAACAATTGAAGAAACATTAGAGTCACGGAGTTATTAGGTTACCTCGTATCTCCAGTGCAAAAATTAAAATTTAATTGACAATGAAAAATTCAAAACACATTTTTTATTTTTACTTGTTAAATTTTTTTCGTAAATTAATTTATAATTTTTCTTCTGAAGAAAACCAAATTGTATTCAAAAAATATTATATTAATAAATTTTTTATTGTTGTAAATTTGTATAATAATTTCATACTGTGTGGCGTTTATATTGCTGTCGTCTCGTTTAAAATGTGTGTGTGTGTGTGTTTCATGGATGAATGCAATACACGTATCAAAACTTGACATTCAACATGCCAAAAATCGTAAAAATTTTCGCCACCACGATGTTGGATGAATATTTTGAATGCGTATGGTACCCTTTAGCTCGGCTATGAACATATCGTGCCTTCAGCATGGAAAATGCTTAAGGAACATCTTATTACATATTCCTTTTTTTTCATTGATATCAAATCGTTGTAAAGGCATCACAAATTTAGAGCGAAACCAATTTTACAGTAGCCATACAATTTAGTGCAAAGGCAGTTAATAAAACCTCTTCTCCTTTGAAATCTTACGACTGCCCTTGAAGTTGTTTTTGCGTTTAAGGCACGATATGTACGTGTCTTATTATCATATTTTATATATTTTTAATAGCATTCAAAAACGAACTTTATTTTTAACTCGATTAGAATTAAATATTTCTTTGTCAAATACAAAACTTCTTCTCTCAGACGAATTAATGGAGCTTTATTCAAATAATTCATGTTGCTCATAATTAAATTATAACTTTGTTGTGCTTAATACTCTACTTTACGCAGGATAAAAATTAAATTTTACTGTATCGCTCGTATCGTGTATTACGTATTAGACTAAGTAAACTACCTGGTAACAGTTTTTGATCCTTGGCTGGCTTGTTTAGGCACTTTATTATTATTTTTTTAAATAATAATTTCCTGTAGAAATGCTTTTTAATAAAATAATTTTTATTATCAATAAATTTTCTATAAAAAATTTTTGTTATCGGCTAATTTTCTATCGAAATCTTATAATCGTATATAAACTTTATTTCAAAATATTCTCCAAATTCTTGTTGAAATTTTGTATAATTGTGATTGTTGTCGATAAATTTTGTATAATTGTTTTTTGTTATAGATAAATTTTAAAAATTTGGAAAATATTTTACCAAGTATTTCTCCAAACGATAAATTTTGTAAAGTAAAATTTTTTTCGATTCGGATAATTTACTTTTATTTACTACTTGTCAACTGACCTTCGTAGACTAGTAGGTAGTGTACTACACTCGTAGTGCGAAGGTCCCAGGTTCGAATACTGCCGCACAACTTTGGCAGTTTGTGTCTGATAATTAAATGGAGCGCACAACAAGCCTTCACTGGCTTAAGTGTATGTCGTATGACATGGGCTTATCACACCCCTCAAATCAACCTAACCTAACGTAACCTACTACTTGTCAAAGAGAATTTTTAAATCTTAGTGACGAATCGGTCTACAAGTTTTTTTTTTTTTGTAATTATCAATTAATTTACTTTAAAAATTTAATTTTCAATTAATTTACTACAGTAAGAATCTGTTATCCATGCACAATTGCAAGATATATTAGACAGAAAATCTTTGGTATTCAAAATTTTTCAGCTTGGGGCCTTCCATTATAAAGTTAATGGTTTTCCCAATATCATTTCAAATCACTGTGTGTTGTGCAGAGAAAAACTTGTTGTTTTTTTGTGATTTCAAAACGGTTATTTAAGTCGGAATCGATTTCAAATCACTTGCTTAGTTTTTTCACAACTTCCTTATAAGCTTGACAATAAACTGCTGAAATAAATACTCGTGACTCGTGTTCTTCATAGTAAAATTAGAAATTTTATATTAAAGAATTCTGTGCAAAAAACCCAACTTCAATACAAAGGCCCAATTGAACGGACTACAAAACGGGAGCAATTATCGGTAAGTTTAAAATCCACTATCATTCATTTCTATTCTATGTTGTACTCCCATGCAAAATCTGTCAAAGTGAAAGTGGCAATGAAGAATATTCGGGCGACCACTGTCTCCATCCGTTAATATGTTATTTTAAGGGGCCACACTACAAGGAAACTTTTTCAAATAAAAAAAATTATTATAAAAATCAGTCCATAAGTGAAATAGTTATGCGATTGCAATCACAAAAAATTTTGAAAATCAGGCCACAAATGAGAAACTTGTGCGTGTACAAACATTAAAAAAAATTTCAAAAACTACATACGAATTAATAACCGCCTCCTTTTTTATGGGTTAAAAATATATAAAATTGGATAAGATTTAGGGGCATTTTTTTTACTGTACGGAATGTTATTTGCTTTTGTGATTTTTTAGTAATTTTGCTTGAAATTTTACTTTTAATTTTTAGCAGCCGGCTGAATTATTTCCTCGAAAATGCCAGAGTTGCAAAGTTTATTTTCAGCGAAAATTTTTTTGAATAAATAATAAATATTATACTTATGTACATGTTTTGTAAATCACAAGTAGGAAAATATGATTGAATTCTATAGAATTCTCATATAGTATTTGTTGCTTTTTGTGTAAGTACGAGTGTGAATTTGAATGCTTCTCAAACATGATTCGGCTAAGGAGTACTAGCGCCAATGAAATCCAAGCCTATACTCAGCACAGTCAATAACAAATAATATATGTCCTAAATTCGTAAACTATTATTGTTAAGTCGTAACTGAATAATTAATAGCTTTTGTTTATTTTGCTTAATTTTAAAAATATTAAGGCATACAATTAAATCAAGTGGCAACAACATGTTATGGAACTGGTCCAACTTTTTATTTTGCTTAATAAAACCAAAGTTTGAGCGGTCCAACTTTGAAAACTTTAAAGCAAGGCGAATCAGCTGTTCCAGGTGGTGTAAAGAGAATACCTGACTCGAAGCAAAATTGTCCAAAGTGGTTTACCAATGCCAATCTTGCTTTGCTCCCTTGCGTTGCCGTTTCCGTAATTTTTAAAGAAAACTGTCCATGGCAGTGCGCAGGAGATCCGAGGTAGTTGATTTCTCATCGCTCACAAGAACTCAGATCAAAACTTGGCGAATTTCGCTTCGTGACCTGGGTCTGCACTCGTATAAAATTCAACTGATCTAGTAGCTGAAGGTAAACTGATATAGACAACAAGGTGTGTTCGCTGAATTAGCTCTGCAGTAGTTGGAATTCGACAATAATTTTCATAACAAAAATCAGCTTCAGCGATAAACATCCTTTCTGGATAAATGCGTACGCAAAAACCAAAAATATTTGAATTAGGGACGATACCAGATCAAAGAGCGTCTAATGTATCCCGAAAATGCCTCTTTTTGTGGATTTTGGGCTGGCGGCGTCATTGGTCCATATTTCTTTGAAAACGATGTTGGCCAGGCATCTGAATTGAGTGGTATTGACATGTGGTTTCAACAGAACTGCTCTACGTGGCACACAGCTCATGTCAAATTGGACATTCTGCACGATTTGAGGGCATGGTCATTACATGTGGAGGCAATGTAAACCGGCCTCCGAGACCGTGCGATTTGACCCTGTTAAATTTTTTCTTGTGGGGTTTTGTTTAAACTCAGGTCTGCGCGAATAAGCCACAAACCACAGCGGCCCTCAACGTCAAAGCCTTATTAATGCATCAGAGCTGTTAAAAATTGGAAATTTTTGGATGCGCGAAACCATTGCAGACCTTTACACGATGTTATATTTCATTATTAATGGCATTGATAGACCTTTTCTCATGAAGTTTTCAAAAGTCAGTAAAACTTTTATGTACATGATTCAGGTTTTGACTTTAATGTATGATGCTAAACGGGGTTATTTTCGTCCGCAAGTTGCTGCATTGGCTCCCGATCATTGTTGGTTTCAACGGGACGGAGCAATCTCTCATACAGCTCGGCACCGATACAGATTTTGAGACACCGATTTCTAGGCCGATTGATTGCCCGTTTTTCGATATTTGAACAGGCTGTCCAGATCACCAGGGCCGTTTTTCTTTGAAACGTTTTGAAATCTCACGTTTACCACAGCAAACCATTGCAAAGCCTTGAAATCTAAAGTTGAAAAAGAAATCGTCAATTTGGATCCAGATGTTTTGCGAGCAACATTTCAAGGACAAGAATACATCAACTCGGGAGGTGGCCATTGGAGCGGTATAATTTCTTCCACTGAATGTCATCAACTTTACGAAAACAGAGCTCAAATATGATATACTTTTGCGCCACCTTGTATATTACGTTTAGGATAAAAAATGCGGCAGTATGAAAAATATTCGTTTTTACTGATTCTTTTTAGTGTTTGTAAGACTCCTTGGCTCGCAAGTGAAAGTTCTTAATCTCTACAAGCATTTTCATTTCATTATTTTTTTGTGCGTCTTAATTATCAAAACGAATTTTATGTGAATTAAATGCAGTTACAAGCGCCTTTTTCGATAAAATAAAACACAATGAAACAAGGACAGAAACTTTATAATGAAATTTTGATGTAGTTTATTAATTTCAATGAAAAAAATAAAGCAAAGTTATACTCCCAAGGATAAAATGGACGCATAATAAAGAGGGGAAGTAGTGGATGTCGTAATTTTTATTTTCACTTTTTTTTGGAAAAAATACAACACAAATTTTTTATTAAGTTAAGATTTTTTCGACTTTGCCATTTTAATTCGAGGATGAATGTGGCCTTAATATTTAATTGTGTGCAGCATTTCGTTTTTAGTTTCTACGAAAATATTTTTAATGGCCAAAATGTTAAAATTAAAAACTCGGAAAGAAAATTTTAATTTCATAGAAATACATGATTTTCACAACACGTATGTAAATTTTGAAATAAAAATCTATTCTTATATTTTTATTGCTAAAGAAGGCATCTGTAAATATTCAGGTGAAAACACTCATTGTGTTCTAGGCTTGTGAAAAATAGGCCGAAGCAATAAAATCAATGAAAACATAAAACTTAAAGAATTTACGATTCAATAGTCTCTTAAGTGTTTGTGTTGTGCTAAAAATTGTAATTTGCATCCCTGCTAGTTAAATTCGAATTTATTTTCACACAAATTGTAATTAATGCGTGTATGGTCTTGGCTGTCCTTGGCTCTTCCATTGGGACTCTTGGACTTTGGTTTCGATGTAATAACCATATACCCATGATTAATCACCAGCTTTGACCCTTTTAAGCTAATCTGGTTCTTTGCTAACGTCATTAAACATTTCCTGAGCGATTCCCATGCGACGGTTGTTTTGCCAAAAATTCAGCAATTTTGGAACGAGCTTCATGCCCAAAATAAAAAAAATTGTATGGCATGATACAACTGATATACCGAATTCCTGTGTAACTTCTCTAATAGTGATTCAACTAGTCATAATAACAATTTTCCTCACGTTCTCAACATTTTCATCGGTTTTTGATGTGATGGAGCATCCAGGACGAGGGTCGTCTTTGAAAAGCTTGTACCACTTGTAAACATTTTTCTGACTCAGAGTTCAATCACCATATGCCACTCTCAACAGTGCGTTTGATCACTTAATTTTATTTTTTACCCAAAATTTGATTCAAATTCTTTCATCAGCAGAAAATCGCCGAACAAACAAAATACGTCAAACAAACTCAAATAAAAACATGTGTTCGAGGCAAGTGTGTCAACATAAAAAAATGGATAATCGAATGCACGTACCCCCAGAAATTTCAAAATTCACCTTTTCTATTGAACAAAGTGGATTCACAGCAAATATTTTGACGGCAAACTTAGTTGTAGTTGCACTTAAAAGAAATTAAATATAGTTTAAACCTTCGATAATGTAAAATCTTAACAATCATAAAAGAAATTCCGTGCGAGTTCACTTTCCTTTCTTTTCATCTGTCATGAATTTGGTTTCTTTTCCTTTTTAACCGACTTTAAAAAAGGAGGAGGTTATCAATCCCTGTGTATTTTTTTTTCACTTTTATTTGATGTGTGTTCTCTATTAACTTTATCATTTGTGAAACGATTTAATTTTTTTTGTTTGAAAGGGTTTGCTTGAAGGTTGCTGTCATATTCTTTTTCTATCGGACGGGCAATGTGCCCGCCTGGAAATCCGATGATATTTAATGGAAATCTGATGATTTAGAAATCTTTGATTTAAAGTTGTTTTTTTGCGCGAATTGTCCCTAATAGAAGCTAAATCAGAAAGTACGTGATTGCAATTGCAAAAATTAAATTTCACTATGAAAAACAGCTGACCCGATTTTCTTTTCCACTGATTTTATAATTGAAGCAATTTTTTCCCTAGAAAATTCTTTTTCGCGGGATATACACAAATTCCTTGCGAATATTTATTATTGTGCTGAGTAAATAAATAATGAATAAATATCTTCATTTTTGCTAACGACATCTTCAACGACGTTAAATAATTACATGGTCCCGAATAGGCTGTTGTGATCAGATGTGGGTTAATAAGAGTTATCAATACTCTTAGCATACAAAGGCCGCACAAATCTTTCCTTTTTTTAAAACACTTTATATTTTAATTCAAAATATTTATTTATTAATTAAACAATTAATTATTTAGAGACCGGCTCTAAGACGTTGTGTCCTCAAAAACGATTTTTATAAAAAGGAAGGAGAGAAAGGAAGTAAGATGAGAGATCATAAATTATAAATAATTATTTGATATTTGCAATGTTTATCGATTACAACCAGAGCCGGGAACTTATGTTAATTATACAATATATTGAAAATGTTAATTACAATAATCCGACAAACTCCCCCTTAATTCACAATTTCAATCTTAGTTAAATTTAATTTGTTTCTCAATATTAGAAATTTTTCTTTAGGTAGACCCTTGGTAAATAAATCGGCTAACATTTTTTCAGTCGGACAAAATTTAACGTTAACTAATCCATTTTCCACATAGTCTTTTACAAAGTAGGTTTTTGTGTCTATATGTTTTGAGCGATTGCTTAAATTTTCACTGGTAATTAGTTTTATCACGCTTTGGTTGTCCTCAAATAGTGTTGTAGGCTTATTAAATTTTATTCCAAGGTCTTTGAGGATTCATTGTATCCATATGGCCTCTTTACATGCTTCTGACAAAGCGATAAATTCGGCCTCAGTTGAAGAGAGGGGACACAATCTTGACGTTTACATGACCAACTTACAGCTTCGTTTAAGAGAAAAATATAACCAGAATTGGACTTACGTGTTTGTCTGTCTTCTGCCCAATTGGCGTCTGCATATCCAATTAGTTCAGTGGCGCTTGAGTTGTGTCCAAGTCTCAATTGTAAGGTTGCCGTTCCTTTAAGATATTTGATCACCTTTTTGACCTCGTTCCAATCTGTTTGAGAGGGATCTTCAACCTTTTGAGAAAGTATATTAACAGCAGCTGCTATATCCGGTCGCGTATTTGTGGAAATATAAAGCAAACATCCAATCGCTGCTCTGTATTTTTCGTTTGTAACCAATTTTTCACTATCTGGTAGCTTGTGATATGTAGGGCTTATAGGTATGTCAGAAACCTTTGAATTTTGAAGATCGAATTTTTCTATGACCTCCGAAATGTATTTTGTTTGGTCTATTAGATAACTATGGTTACCTTTTATGACTTTAATACCCAAATAACTCGATATCATGCCCAGATTTTCAATATCGAAGTTATTTTTAAGTATTTTCTCAATACGTTTGACTTCACTGTTATTACTTGAAATGACCAAAATGTCGTCGACGTATACCAATATGAATAACACATTTTTGTAAGTATACAGACAATTATCAGCTTTACTTTGCTTCTGTTAGCACCCGGTGCAACGTCTGGTTCCAGACACGGGCTGACTGTTTCAGTCCATAAATACTTCTTTTTAATAAACATAATTTTTTAGGGTTGTTTGGATCCACGAACCCAGGAGGCTGCCGCATGTAGATTTCCTCCTCTAATTCTCCGTTTAAAAATGCGGCTTTGCGTCAAAATGCAAGACATCCATATTTCTGTTGGCGGCTATAGAGAGGAGAATACGAAAAGTAGCGTGTTTAGCAACAGGTGCAAACACCTGATCGTAGTCCACTCCGTATTTCTGGCTAAAGCCTTGGGCGACTAAACGTGCTTTATATTTTTGAATTTTCCCATCTGCATCAGTTTTCATTTTGTACACCCACTTGCTGCCGATTAGATTTTTGTCTTCAGGCAAATCTACCAGACTCCATGTGCCATTATGTATAAGTGATTTATATTCCTCTCTCATCGCGGCCACCCAATGGTCACTATTCTGGCACTTTATGGCTTCATTGTAATTTGATGGTTCACTGTTCACGACGACGTCAATTTCGTGTATTAAGCGCTTAGGTGCGATACCTTTATTAGATCGATCAGATCTGCGCACTTGAGGAACACTATCACTAATTTCACCTGTTCCGCTACCTTCACCTATTCTGCTGACACCTTCACTAACTTCGCCTGTTCCGCTAACACTTTCATTGCTGGGTTCAAAACTCAATTCAACGTTATCAACATTAGTATTGGAACATTGTGCGTTTTTGATGCCGTCCATGAATTTTACGTCACGAGACACAACAGTTTTGCCCCTTGCTGGTAGGAAACATCTGTATGCTTTCGATTGCGCGTCATACCCAACGAACACGGCTTCTTCTGCTTTGGGATCTAACTTTCGACGTTGGACATCCTGAATGCGGACAAAACACTTTGCTCCAAAACGCCTTAAGTTTCCATAAAACGGCTTTCGACCATGCCAAATCTCAAAAGGAGTTCCATTTACAGATTTCCATGGTAACAAATTTTGTAAATTGTTTGCTGTTACTACTGCTTCGCCCCAAAAACTATTATCAAGCTTAGCGTCTATCAACATACAGCGCGTCATTTCGATCAGGGTTCGGTTTTTACGTTCCGCCACACCATTTTGTTGTGGGGAATACGGTGCAGTACGGTTGATGATTATGCCTTTCTGATTGAGGTAGTTAACAAAATTTGCATCAGTATATTCTCCACCACGATCGGTTCGCAGATATTGGATTCTGCGGCCAAATTTGTTTGACGTGTATTCAAAATACTCCTTGAATTTTCCAAAAGCCTCGGATTTCCCTTTAAGCAAATAGATTGTCGTGAATCGTGAAGAGTCATCGATAAATGTTAATACATAGCGCTTACCTGACGGTGTTTTCGTCTGCATGGGTCCACACAGGTCGCTATGGATTAGTTGTAGTACTTCTGTTGAGCGAAATTTAGATTCCTTTGGAAAAGGTAGCCGTGTTAGTTTGCCCTTGACGCATATTTCGCAACTGGTAACACCTTCACAACCTTTTTCACATGTAGCCAAATTTATACCATCAGCTAAATTTTCCTTTTGGATCCTGTATATTGCATCCATGCTACGGTGGCCCAAAATACGATGCCAGTCATGAACACAAAAAACGCCTTTATTCGCTACGCAGTTTATGTGATTTCTTGTCCGCAACTTATACAGGTTATTTGTTAGAGCATCAACCCCACCAGTCAAATCAACGACTTTATCACGCTCTTGCCTACGCCGGTACTCTTCTATAATTTTTGCACTGACCAACGAAGGTGTTAAGTTCTTTTCGTTATATGCTTCCATTGCCGTTATGAGACCATCGTAACTGCTTGGGAGTGACCCTAACATAGTAGCAGTCATTAGGAATTCCCACGTTATTGATTCACCGAACGCTACCAGTTTTTGAAATAGCTCGTTTATTTGATTAATGTGAGCCTCCATATCGGTGTCAGCATTCGCCCTTTTTGCCATTACCTCACGCAGTAATCTTACTTTCACCCCGGGAGAATCACGTTCATAATACTCTTTAAGAGCATTCCATGCATCCTTTGCATTTCCTTTGTTACGTATATGAGGAATTTGATCATCCCCAATGCAAAGAGCAATAGTCGCATGTGCCTTTTGATCAGCTTTGTCCCAGTTGGCAAAGTTTTCTGCAGGTCTATTATCTGTGATAGCTGTCCATAAACCTTCTCGCTTTAAAAGCATTTCCACTTTGAAGCGCCAGTTGAAATAATTTGTGGAAGTCAGTTTGGGCATTTGATAATTTACACATGAATCAGCCATTTTATATTTTCATTTAATCTTTCAAAATCTTGGCAATCTCTGGGCCCATAACCTTTTCTTAGCATACAAAGGCCGCACAAATCTTTCCTTTTATTAAAACACTTTATATTTTAATTCAAAATATTTATTTATTAATTAAACAATTAATTATTTAGAGACCGGCTCTAAGACATTGTGTCCTCAAAAACGATTTTTATAAAAAGGAAGGAGAGAAAGGAAGTAAGATGAGAGATCATAAATTATAAATAATTATTTGATATTTGCAATGTTTATCGATTACAACCAGAGCCGGGAACTTATGTTAATTATACAATATATTGAAAATGTTAATTACAATAATCCGACAAATACCATAAACAAAAATATTCAAAAAAATACTTGTTTAAAAGCAGTTCTTTCTCAAAGTACCAAAATTTTTTTTATTCAAGAAGAAATGTCAGCTTTAGGCAGTGTTGCCAATTTAGACAAATTCTGGTTAATTTTGATAATTTTTTATTCCGTTCAGCCTGAGGAATTTATTCTTTATTCTATTTTTATTTATCATTCAGATCTTATGAACTTTTATTTTAATTTAGTTACTTTTTAGCTATTTTTCATATATGACGACTTGACCTTTTTTGTCGCTGTAGCTTTAGAAATACAAGCCTTATAATAGATCGGACTCCTGACTTTCATCGTTAATAGGAACTGGAAAAATTGCGACATTAGCTGAAATAATGCAAATCAAATCAGTTTGTTTTATATAAATTCACTCACTTTTATTGATTGGATCAAAAGTCGACCGTTTTCTCCCGGTTTAAAACGTTTATATACACACAATTTAAGTTCCCGACTCACGACTTATTAAATCTATTCTGAAATTATTTTATTGGCTCTACTACAGCTAAATTCTGAAGATTTCATAGAAGCAAAATAAAATGAAATTCTCCTCATATAAATGCATGGGAAAATTTTCTTGTAAATTTTTTCTTATTTACACTATTTATATCAAGTCGAATCAGAGTGGGATAGTGTAATATTCTACAACATTTACAAAAAACACATCCAATTTTCTTGACTTGTGCTGGATAAGCTAAAATAATATATGTACATATTGTTTTTGTAATTATTGTGTAGAATTGCCACCACCTTCAATATGAACTACAAATGCTGCCAATTTAGAAAATGATTATTTACGAGTACCGTCCCCTTACCAGATTTTCATCCGTATTTTCTCTTATTATGATACATTTAAGGTGGAGGTACATAACACGCGTTACACGCGTGCGCGCGTTGAACGCGTTGTAAGCTTTTTACGCGTTACACGCGTCAAGTTACACAACACGCTTCATATTTGTTCATACTCCATCAGCTGGTAACAATATTTGCTTAATAATATGGAGTAATTAGCCGCCATTTTTATACATGACGCGTGAAAAGTTGAAAGTTGACGAACTTCACGCGTTAGACGCGTTGCCGACTTTTTTATGTACCTTCTTATATGAAAATACTCTAGTTCAACTTTTTTGACAGAAGTCTACAACGCGCTGACGTGTGTAACGCGTGTTATGTACCTTCACCTTTAGTGTTTGCACTAGTGTTGCCAGTAGATTTCTCGAAAAAATACCTACACATGCTAAAAAAATCCTATTTTTCCCTACACGTTGGAAAAAATTTCCCCTACAAAAATCCCTACGCATTTTTGTCATTAAAATAGAAGAAAACCATTAGTTATAAAAAACTAAAAAAAATAATACATACATATGTACTTTTAATTAAATTCAATTAAAACAACAAAGTTTTAATTTTAGTTTTTTTAAATAAAATTTTAAAGGATAAATTCAACTCAGGTACCAAAACACGTTATTTTAAAATTAATATACACATGTAATTCCATTCAACTAATTTAAACATGAGAACTTTCATTTAATTAAAGTATAAAATCAATGTACTTTTTAATGATTTTTAATGATTTATTTATTTATTTACATAACATAGGAAGAATTTTTACAATTGATATTACAAATAGATAAGAGTTCAGGCAGTGAATAGTCCTTTTCTACTTAGAAATATTTACAAAACTAAAATTACTAGTAGGGTTAAGTAACATTTTATGTTAAGGCAAAAAGTAACAAAAACCTTTGTGAAGCGAAAAAAAAGAAAAAAAAAAAGATTTTATGTTAAAATAAAACTTAAGACTATGTAATAACCGTCAGTTCGTTGATATGTGCATATTCAGATAATCGAAATTCTTTGTTCAACCATATTGATACAATTAATAGCATGCAGCCGTTGGGTAGAAAAATGCCAGGATAGATTATAAATCATTTTTAACAGTTTATTTTGACTTATTTGAAGTCTTTTTTTATGGCAGTTTGCGACATCATGCCATACTGGGGCCTCATAATACATTATAGACATAAAAATAGCTTTAAAAATTATGATTTTATTATCTTGGCTTAGGGTTGACTTCCTATTTACAAATGAGTACATAAGTCTTGTGGTATTATTTATTTTGTTAATTATGTATTTTAGTATCAAAAACACCTACATGTAGGGATTTTCCCCTACTTCTGGCAACACTGGTTTGCACTGTAGGACTTTCTTCCCGCTGCACAGATTTTTGACAGACTTAAATACTTGTGGTAGGAGACTTTAACACGCAACTGTACTTAGAATAATTTTATTTTCAGAATATGTGGGTATATCCCTTTTAATTCCCAAATTGAAAGATTCATCATATGTGATGATGACTTCTGCGAAAGAAAAAAACTAAAAAGTAAAACGAATTGAATTTTTTAAGTACAGATGTGGATGGCATTAAAACATTTTAAGAAATATTCAATTTTGTTTTAAGGCTGTTCTTTCTCTCATGGTCAAATGCTGAAGTAGAGAAGGTTTCAGCCAAATTAGTATTGTTAGTTCTAAAATAAGCAACAAACTCCATATAATAACAACTAGGATCTTATCAATGAGCTGTAAACCTTTTCTAATATCAATTAATTCGATTTTATAAATAATGTGAAAACCGCTGCGATTAGGACATTCCTCAGAGTTGTGAAAAACTTTTAGGCACAAACGACTCATAGAACACAAACAATAATGATGTTGATGAGAGCAGAACTGACATTTTTGAATGTCGCCTTAATGCCGACGACCATGACGATAATTAGAAGAAGAGAGATTATTTTCTTTAACCAATAATGATAAAATTCGTATGCATTACAGATGTGAAGCATGTTCCATGTAGCAAATAAACAATCCAAGTTTAATATAAAATTAGTTTCTATACAAAAAAGTCATAAACTGTTTACTTTTCTCAACACTGTGAAGATAGTTTCCGAATCAGTGAATAGGAATCGAAAAAGAAAACATCCTGCAATGACAAGCCCATGTTAAAATCATTGAAAATGCTCCAAGCTTACACTGCTGCCGGATCCTAAACTCAACATTTTCATGAGGTTTGTGGCAGGTGTTTTTACATTATTTAATACGGAATCATATGAATCCGTTTTCTCCTTTGCTTTCGTTCTCATTTATTCATATGAAAATTATACACGAATTATTTAACCATTTTCTCTGTTTGTTTAACATTAAATTTTGCATAACTTTCTGATTTTATACTTGATATTTTCTTTCCATTGGATATAAAGAGTAAATAGTTTTGACCATAGTGTTCGAGTTTGAAAATGCCATTGGGCATGGGAAAAAGATTGTCGCCAAACTTTTCAGGGCTTTCTGTCACTGCAGATTAAATGTCTTTTGGCGATATTTAGCACTAATAGATGTGTGTCAATAATGACATTTCAACCATCTACTGCATCACGCTAAATACGATTTTTAACCACCGGAAGCAAGAAGCAAAAGTTCCATCGGTGTAGAATTTGTTGCATTATGAAGCATTTGATGAGCTGAAAATGACCAGAACATTTGTGGGTTTTTAATTGTTATTAAAATAATATGAAATACATTCTTTAATAATTTCAATTCTTAAAACACTTTTTGTACTGAAACTAATGAAATTCTCTGAAGTTTTAAAGTTAAAACATACAAATAAACATACAACAATACAACAATTTTCTTCATAAACATTTATTTTAAAATTAGTCGACTATTTAGTTTTTATTTGGTATTTAGGAGATTTCCCTCGGCTAAGTTTCATTTGATTAATTGCTTTCAGATTAGATTTGGTAAATTTATGTAGCGAACATCGCTTAAAGCCTTAATAATGTTGTCATCCTCCGTATAATTCCATGTCCGAATTCATTGCCCAGAACATCTAGTGCTGCTGTATGAATTTCAAAATGTACTCATTCTTCTGGAGAGTACTGTCAATAAGCCGATAAGGCATCGTACTGAAAATGTGTGAAGCTTATCCCAGAGCTGGTAAAAGGTGATTATTTAAAAGATTTCGGTTTTGATTTAAAATAAACATAAAATTTAAAGAAATGTATAAAACCTTTATTTGAGTGGATGGAACAGTCTACATAAGTAAATTTTTAAAGATGATTTCATGTAAATGTTGTCCGCAGCTACTCCTCAAATGATTCATATGCTGGATCCAATTTTGACATACTCTCTTCAACATTTTGGACGGTATCTCACGAACAAATTCCTCAACATTGGCATCAACCGTTGCAGGCTTGTCCCTGTAGACATGAACCTTAACATAGCTCTGCAAAAAACAGTCTAAAGGCCTTAAATTGCATGATCTAAGCGGCCAATTGACCGTAACCAAACGTGAAATAAAGTGTTCAAAGAATTCGTCTCCCAACTGGGCCATTGTTTCGCATGCTGTAAGGCACTGTCTTGTTGAAACCACATATTAGCAAACTCTTCTATTTGTTAATCATTGCACGGTAGCGCTCGCCTTTCACAGTAACGTTACTGTCTTCGTCATCTTTGAAAAAGTACCTTCCAATGATGCCACAGGCCCATAATTCTCACCAAACATTTTGCGGGATGCATTGGCAGTACTTGCAATGCTTCTGGCTGCTCTTCACACCAAATACGGCAATTTTGCTTGTTCACGTATCCATTCAACCAGAAATGAGTTGCGTCGCTGAACACAATATTCCGATATAAAAGTGGACGATGCACTTTCCGAACCGAGCATACATTTTGATAATAAAATTCAATAATCTGCCATTGTTGTTTGTTTATAAGTCGATTCATGGTTACACTATAGACCAAACTGAACATTTTTAACAATAACATGTTACACGAAAACAGCTGAGCTGACAAAATCAGTGTTGCCAAAAAAGAAAGCTGATAAAAATTCACCCTTTATTAGCGATGCCAAAGGTAATTGGTTTTTGTCAAACCCCGGATTAGGAGTTGCAAAATGTTACATTGCGGGATTTTTGGGTACCACAGATTTCTTCGGGTCAAAAACTAAATCTGTTCATTTTGCACTGAATTATTGCAGAAGCAGGTATTTAAATTTTTGCATAAAAAACTACAGTAATATTTGTTTTGCTTAGACTTATGAATCACAGTAGACGCCGAAAGATAACGAAATTTTTTGGTTAATTTGGAAACAGTCATTTGAACAAATACGCTGAAATACTCACTCTGAAGTAATTATGAGAATACACCTAAATATATATAAACTCGTGTCTGTCTCAGCAATGACTTTGAAGAACTATTTAATAAAAACTAAATAGATGAAAGAAGGTTATTAATTTAAACGTTTTATCAAATACCGAATAAAAAAAGAGCTTCCAAAAAAGTCATGAAAATGTTGATATTAGAATCCAGAAGTAGTGAAAATGTGTATCATTTCCATTGATTTTAAAATAGGTTTGTCATTGTATTATCGTTTTTTATTCCTATTCGCCGATTTAGAAGCTGTCTTCATTATTTTTTGTTTTTTTTTCATAAAAAATGTTTTAAAATATGTTGAAATTCCGGGATTCTATTCTAACCGAATCTTGGCTTTCGGCATTTCGCGATTGGCTTCTGTAGCTGGTACTGTGAAAAACGGTCGACCACTTAGAGTGATTATTGGCGAAGCCCCATCGGGCATAAAATTTTTGGCTATGCTTGAGAATCAAATTTGTAAATGGATGTATTGGATAAGAGGCCAATGTTTGGTGTAGCAAAAAGTTTCAGACACAAATATACTTCTAAAAAATTTTGGCATGTGCTGAATTCTAATCCTCTGCTAACTTTTTAAGCATAACTACTCTTATTATCCAACTATATGATGCATAAGGCAGTTTGATACTATTCACGATTCCGAAGTTATACCCCTGTAAGTTTGGACATATCGGGCATTTTTGTGAAAGGTTAGCAATATCGAACACTTCACAACCTTGGAACGCGTAATCAGATTCAAACAAAATATGTATCGAAGAAAATCACAGGATTTCTTCTCTTCAACTGGTTACTTCTTTTGAACCCATTGAAACTTCAATTTAAAATAAGGATAATAGCTGTATATATTCTCTTTAAAAAATCAGATATCAAATTAAAAAAAAAATAATTTTCCCATCATTAAAACAAGTTTCTTGAGGAGAAGTAGTCCGAAGCTTTTCAAAAATATAAATTTTATTCATATTTTATATTCAAAATTAATTTTTCACAGAAATGCCCGATATGTCCAACCTTGCAGGGTACAGCTTCGGAATCATAAGTTATAACGTACTGACTTATGCATCACATAATGCGCAGAGATGAGCAGTTTTTGTATTTTAATCAAATTTAGAAAAATCAATATTTGCGTCCGAATTAAACAAAATAAAACAAAAGTGCAGCTAGAGATTGTTTAATGCAGACACCTTTCAAACTACTAACAGCAAATGGACAAAAATTTTCCCCGTATATATATTTTATTTATTTCCATTTGATTCCATTTCCCCATTCATCATTTTTGTGAAAACTTTAACTTTTCGGTAAACGGAATTGCATCAGTAAAATGTTCAGTAAAATGTTCACTTCCAACTTTTAAAGCAAAAATTGTATGTCTGGTCTTTTGTTGTGTCCTGTTGTTCGCGATCCTTCGCTATTAAGCCAAAAATACCAAAAAGCAGCATTTTTTCTCAACAGCTTTATTCTAGTACTTCCATATATTTTTGTTGCGATATTAAATAGTTTTTGACTGTAACGATTATTTGAGTAACTGACTGCAAAAAGCAAAATCATGCACTTGAACACCAACAGGAACAAACAATATCCGCTGAACATTCATTGAAACCGGAAGCTGCTCAACTGTTTAAGTTTAAATAAAATATGCACTATGCAATTTTTGGAATTTTCAGCAATAACAAAAGAAACCAATTAAAAAAGTAATAGGGGTTTCCGGTCTAAGGCCATCTTTAACACAGCGTTTATATCCAAAATAAAATTATAATAAATATTTGTATTAAATATTTGTATGTTTCCGATCAAATACGCAAAAAGGGATGAATGAATTAAACAGATTTAATCTAAATAGATTTAAATATATGGATAGATGAATAGAATAATTTCTATCCTGTTAAAAATTTAATTTTTGAAAATTTTCCCGTCGAATATTTTAATGCCTTTTTTATATCGCTTCCTTGCCGCCAATACTAATCGATAATTCACCGTGATTAAAACTAATTTTGAAATTTTTTTAATATGCTTCTACTGTAAAATTATGCGTTTGTCACTTACGTTATTTTCGCGATTAGGGCTCGTTATATTAGGAATATATTTACGAATCGTTTGCAACTTGTGATTCCGATAACTTGCCTGTAGCACACCATTATCTGTGATATATAACAAATAATTTCCATACAGAGAGAAAAAACTTGTTTCCAATTCAAGTATTTTTTTCCTTATTTTTATTAAAAATCTCTGAATTTATCTATAAAAAATTATTAAATTAAATTTATATTGCCAATTACTGGCCTTCGTAGACTAGTAGGTAGTGTACTGGACTCGTAGTGCGAAGGTCGCAGGTTCGAAGCCTGCCGCAGAACTCTGGCAGTTTGTATTTGATAATTAAAGGGAGCGCACAACAAGCCTTCACTGGCTTAAGTGTATGTCGTATGACATGGGCTATCACACCCCTCCAATCAACCTAACCTAACCTAACCTATATTGTCAATTCGATTAATAAATTTAGAGGCTCATGTTTTGCTGCGTACACTTCATCATCATCAGAATATCCCTACCCAAATTCGGAACGCTGCGTTGATGGAAATTTTGTAAGAATAGTTCACTAGTGATGTTTCTTAGGCAAAGTATTCCCTGATTATGTATATTTGGGGGGGGGGGGTCCAAGCACTAGTATCTTTTTAAAAAATTAAGGAGCTGTGATGGTTTCCTGCTGATACCAACGTCTATCCAAATTCATATCTTCCATTTCAGGCCATAAAAAGACCATAATCATGGCTCTGTACGGCTTGTCGTTAACTTAAATGGTGTTTTCAGAGTTAAAAAATAAGCTTATGCTAACGCCACTCCAAAATTCACGCCCAAACTGTCACTCCCTGTGAATGCAGTGGCCTCTCGACATATACGTGAGGTCGTTTGTTGACATTCCGCTAAAATAAAATGCGATTCGTCAGACAAATATGATTTTTCCGCCAAATTTGATGTCCATCTGTTTTGCATTATTTTCGAACGTTGTTCAAGCGTAAATTTACTCATCATTATTATAATAATAAATTTGGGAATATTTTGGCGATTAGAATGGTTGAATAGATGATTCATAGAAAATGATACTATACGAGTTCTATTTGGAGTCCGTATATTTCTTAATAGTGAATTAACTATCTGAGGACAGTAACGAGGAAATTATATGGGAGCTGCGTTCTTGGCTCCCGTTTTATATTTTCGGTTTCCAGTACGTTATTCTGTCTTAAAATGCCAACTGCAGTTTTAACGTCCGTAACCAAGTTTTTTTTTCAAAAAAGCAGTCAAGTGATTTCATTGGCAGTAACTTTTCCAACGCAGCCAAACTATAAAAGTTTACTTCACTTTTAAAGAAAATATCCTTTTCTATCCTTTCATTGTATAGTCCAATTGCGTCACTTATTCTATATACTTGGTCACTAATATCGTTGAACAATTTTCCTACGCTACCCTTAAACTTAATGTCGTTTATACTTAAAACTAAAGATTGTAACTCCGCAATAAATAGTCTTTCTAAAACTGACCAGTCCACAAGCTGCTCTCTTCTTAACAGGGTTATTGTCGCAATATGTAATTGAAAAGAATGGTCCGGTCATTTTGCAGTATTTAGGCCATATTAGGGATTATGCTTTCAACACTGCTCACATACAACTCAAGTCCGTCTCTCTATCCAGAGAAGGTGTGGCTTGGTTTCAAACTTAGCAGGATGATACTTCTGTGCTGCTTCATATCGTTGCTGTTGTTGTTACTATTTTTTATGGTTAGATTTTCTAATGCCTCTAAATTCTGTTCTATATATTTGTTAGTTTTATTTCAAATATTTTTAAATCCAGTTACTGTGGATCATTTAATGTGTAAATCGTAAAAAGGAATTTTATATTTATCCTTTTAGTTCTTACAAGAGTTCACTTAATAATTTTTCCTATTCTTATTTTATTCATTAATTTGACGATTTTGTTTTGTTTCATTTCAGGTGAGTGTTTATTGTCCCTAAACCGTAAGTTTTATATCTTTAATTTCAGTTTTCTGATTTTATTTAACTTTGAACTTGAATTGTAAATTTTTCTCTGTCTACATAAATTTTTTTTATTATTTTCTGCATTGATAAAAAAAATATTATTTCACTTAATTATAATTTACGAATATTTATGTTCAACAATTTGAGTCACCATTCATCATTTTCGTTGATTGTATTTAAGGATATATTTTTTAAATATCCAACGTTGCGGCGACTGCGCCAATGACGTATTTTAAAATTAAAGTTCATGAAATAATAAAAAGTGGACATAAAATTAACCTATTTTACTTTATTTACCCGATATATACGAGGGCAGACCAATATTTATTCTACGATATATAAAATATAATATATGTATGTGTATTATTTTCTTTCTTTTGAACACGGTTAAATTTTATATCTGTGGCAATAAGGAATAAGTGCTTAAGTCGACTTAAGCTCAAAACGATTTAATAGCATAATTGAAATTTGCAACTTCGTGAGTACCCCTCCAGTAAAATTTTATTAATTTTTCCAGAATTTTTCAGCAAGTGGAAGTGAAGTGCACTTCGGCTTGTCTTTTTTTATATACATTTTCATTTGGAAGAGTAACTCATGACATTGTGTATGATACGAGTAGTTTGTAAAGTGTATAATAATTAATTACTACAGAACGCTTTCGTTTTTAAAAATCAATTTTCAAATTAAAAAACGCTCTTCTGTAAGAATAAAAAAATTGACTTGAGCGGTTTTTCCTTATTGGCACAAATATATTTTCTTTTACTGATCAAGAAATTTTTTTATTTATTTGCTTTGATTTTCTTTTGATATCCTGGCGATTAGCTTTTGCCTTTAAGTCATGTGGCCACATAAAAGTCAGCTTGAATCAATTGCAAAATAATTGGCCAATTTGTTGATATGGACAATTTAAATAGAGCAAAATAACACACACACACACACACACACACACACAAAAGCACATGGAGGGAGAGTTAGAAAGAAAAACCTTTGACAAATGACAAATGTTTGTATTGTTGTGTTTTGCCTCAATTTAACCATGACCAATGAAAAAGGAAATAATTGTATTTATTCATTCAGGATTAACAAATACATTCCATGAGGCAAAGAGCAAATATTACTGTAACGAAATATTTAAATGCTGGAAATATTAAACAAATTGTTTGTTCAGTTTCTTCACAATTTGCTAAAGGTAAATTGAGAAAATATTTTACATTTTGTAGCTGCAGGAAATGTAATTATTAGACTGAAGGCTTTCGTATATACATTTATATACTTTTTTTAAAATTATGTTTTCATGAACTACTTTTTTACTACACTTTTTTACTGCAGATACCGCACCAAACAATCCCTTTGAGTGGATGAAGTTGGAAATTGGCTTCGCCGCTCATTGTAATTTTTTATACCAAATTATCCCGTTCGTGCACCAAGTTTAGCAGAATATGAATAGTAAGTTAACCTTGTCCCACAGTCAGCAGCGAGAAATTCGTTAACAGTTTACACTTTGTACGGGAATGTTTTCAAATCTTTCACGAAAATTTGTTGCAACGTACGTCTGATATTGTCTAATCGTCGTCTCGTTGACGTTCGCGGATTCTCTCTGACATCGTCAGCTACAGCATCGATGTCAAATCACAGTGATATTTGGCGCTTTCTTCAAAACTTAAACCCAATTCAAATTATGACATTACTTTTGGGCCATCTTGTATTTAAAGACATATATTCCAGTAATCATCTTACAAGTTCTGGTATAACTAAATTGCAAGCTACCTTCCTTTGTCCGGGCTGCATTACCGGTCTTCGGATGGGCACAAGAATTTATTTCCCCGCGGTCCTTGTCCTTGTGTGTGCTTTGATGTATAAAATAATGCAGAAGTCCTGTAGAAAGCGATTCGGGTATCGACATATCACATTCACCTGTTAATTTTTTTTATGGAAAATTATAATATTAAGTCCAAATAAAAAATGATATTTTTTTCCTAATTTCATTTCAAGTATTTTAATAAAACGAAATAATTTCAAGAAAATTGAATTGTCCTTAAAAAACTAAATGAGTTCCAAGAAGCTGGAAAATGTATGAAAATATTTGCAAGTTAATACGGGTACATTTTTATAATTCTACGTAATATTAGGAAAAAAAAATTCTCAACATATTGAGCCGTTTCGTTGCCAAAATAGAGTTCTAGCGATGAATAAGCTACGAAATAAGAATCGCTAAAACTATTTGCGTTAATTTGATGTCTTCCTTTTGTTATAATTGCTCCATTTATTTACTGGGCGTATTAGTGTACAAATAACCTTAAAACAAAAATATGGATGAGGCTTTCAAAAGTTTATTTTCACTTTTGCTCCATCGAATATAGAGTAAAATTAAATAGAATATAGAATAAAAAATATGTTGGGGTGAAAATGAGTATAGCATGGAAAGTTTCGTGTCTAGAGTATGAAAAAAACTGGCTTTCTTCGAAAAAAAACCGGTTTTCCAATTATTCGATAATTGCTTTTATTTGGTTTCGAATACGGTTTCGGGTAAAAAACCGGTTAGCGCGTCTTATTACATGTATACATTTGGACTTTATTTTCAATAATTTTATTAAACCAACAAACGAATAAACAAAATGAAATATTAAATTAAATTTTTTTTAATAAATTTTGTATGCAAAATATGGAAAAAATAAATATTTTTTATTAGAAATTAAGAATTTCCTATATGAGTTTCGCAGACTTAACAGATTGTATAATTCATTTGAATACTATGAAGTCGAAAAAATCAACTATTGGATTTTCGAAAGCAATGAAAGTATCATTCCTAGAGAATGACTTCTGTACTGTACTCGTACATGCATCTCTACAAATCGGACAAATGCATTTGTTCTTATGTTTTCCAACAATACCATGAATATTCTTTGCATGGAAGTGGAAGTTTTTGTGATAAAAGACCGAAGGAATAAGCGTTCGAGGAAACCTACTACAACATAAGAAAGAAGAATTTTGATTTTTCATAAAAAAAATTACAAAGTTATTTGCTGGTATGCCGAATTATTCGAAAATATGTATATATTAGTCGTAACGGTTTTTTTTTTATCAGAAGAGAATAAAACCGGTTAATCGGTTCCCGATTCCAGTTTACGCATATTCTAGCTGTTCATAAATCTGGGGCGTTATTCTGTATTGCGATGCGTAAGAAAAATGGTACCTAATCGGATAAATGGTACCCTTTATTGCGTCCTTACGCATCTAATTTTTTCACTTTCGCAATACTGGGATTAGTGTACTCTGTAATACGAAAGCGTATGTTAAAATTGTTCGTTAAAACTAAATATCTTGCGCTAACAAAATATCAAAGGCATCGAACTAGCTTACGCATCGCAATACAGAATAACCCCCCTGTATTCCACTGGCGCTAATCAAACCGTCAGTACCCTTTAGCCGAATCAGGTTTAAAAAGGATTCCACTTCATATATTTTTACAAAAACCCACGAATACAATCGAAGTACTTTATTGACTTCAATAATACTTTTCTACTTGTGACAAAATACAAAACGTAATATTTTTTCTCGCGTAATATTTGCGTAAGTATATGAGTTTGAATACTTCTTAAGCGTTATTCGGCAATTAAATGCTGGCTTATATATAACTAAGCCCACATTAAATTTTTAAACAAATTGTTAAAAATTAAAATCCCAAAATAATTAAGTTTTGGGGATACGTGAAAAAATATTCGGGACGACGATATGTATGCATGTAAGATCATTCATTTTAAAGTACCAGTGCCAACAAAATCCCACACAATCATTTTATTATTCACACCTTAATGTCTACGTAATTAATCTGTCTGAAAATCCCCTGCTTTTAAGTTGACAAAAACTTGATGTGCGGGTAAAAAACAGAGTTCTCGACTCAGCCAGATTAAATGTTTTCTCTTGTCTATTACATTTACTGATGATGACCATATAATCCTGCCGCAAAAAAGAAACCATAAACTGACTTGAAAAAATGTGTGTAATAAAATGAAAAATAAACTTTTACTGAGAGCAATTTTTATAATTTTTTTTTAACTTTAAATATTTTTTTTGTTTGTGTTTTTATATGCAAAAAAAAACACATTTGACGTGGTTTTGCCATATTTTGTTGTTAACAATATCTATATTACTTTTTGTACAAAAGTTTCAATGTGGTTTCCACTCTCGAATCGCACAATCCACCCATCAACTCAGACTCGAGCAAAAATATTTCTAGAGATGGAGAACACAAGCGAATATCAGAATCAGGCGAAACAAAAGTAATAACTTGAAAAAAAAAACAAACAGCAACCACAACATTTGGGTAAAATATGTGTTTTTGCTTGTTTTAAAGTCTGTAAAAGGGCCACGAGAAAGTGTTAAGGTTATTGTAAATAAAAGCATAAGTTTGGGTAACCCACACGTGCAGTTCATACCCTCATCGGATTAAGGAAAATTTAGTTTTGATGACATTTTGTTTGGGAAAACTATAATTTTGGCAATAGCTTTTATCAAAATCTTGTATGCCAAAAGCTTATTCCAATGTTTTGTTGTTTAACAATTAAGCACTTCCCCTGACTAAAATAATTTCAATTCCCTTCCATTTCCGGGGAGAACTCCATACTAGGCTTTACAAGAAAAAAATTGTAAAGGATTAACAGACATATAACGTTTTTTTTTCACTCTGTTGCCGACTAGTCCTGACTTGCGCATTATTGAAACCCTAAATTTATTTTTATGGCTTATGAAAAAAGCTGCTGTAGCGATTTCATTGAAGCAAATGTTGCTGTTGGGTGCCTCCGTACATTAGTGGCTAGTGTGCTAGACTAATAGTGAGCCAACTGCCTGCCATAAACTCTGGGTGTTTTCTGCTTTATGTCTTCTTTAGTCTCCTCTTTCCAATTTTTAGTTCTCTATCTATCTACCTAAACTAAATGTTGCTGGCGGAACATTTTTTGTATAGGGAAATCAAATTGTTGGCTATAATATTTAGAAAATTCCAGCACGAGGTGCTCTACTTAATTTTTTATAATGTCGAAATTTCAGGCCGCAGCTTCTTGTTGTTCATCACCAGCAGCATTTTTATTTTAGACTAGCGAACCAGGCGAACTTCGCCTCGCCATAATTTTAAGCCTTCAGACAAACTTTCTATTTTTCCATGTGAAAAGCCATTAAGGAATAATTTCAAACAAAATTTCATACAAAAACTCGATTTTAAATTTTTCCAATTTTCCGACTTTTCCGGAGGGAATTTCCAAAATTGTCTTCCATAAAAACCTTCTCCTCGAAAATACGAACAACTGACAAAAAGTTTTACAGAAATTGGCCCAGCCGTTCTCATTTTATGAATTATTGGATTTTGCCACGCCCCTCCGCCCATAGACCGAAAATAAAAAATCAGACTTTACAGTGTCACCCGCCCGAGTATTCTGAAGGTTTCATGAAAATTTCGTCAAAATCGGCCCAGCCGTTTTGGAGCCATTACGTTACATACATACTTACATACACACATCCTAATTTATATATATAGATTAAGAATATTGGCACCTGTCCAACAAAATCGAAAATCAGGATTAAGGGCAAAGCTAGAACTATCATTAAACCATAGAACACAATTTATTACCTGAAAAGACTGTTTGATCCATAAATAAAATTACTAAGACGTGCATCGAATAAACCTTGTAAATACCAGAATCACAACGATTCCTAAACGGGCGAATTTAGACAAGCATTTCTTAGGAGTAGCTGTCAAAAACTCTCACGCCCCTACAATTTGTATAAGTAATAAACAGTACAGTGAAGTTGGCTGCAGAAAATAAAAAAAGCAAAAACAAAATATATGTTCCTTTTAATTCCGACAAAGAGCATAGGGAAATAAATAATATTGCCAAATTATTATAATTTCGGTTTTATTTCGAGTTTTTCTAATATTATTTTTTATCAGTTGAACCAGAACTCAGAGGATGACACCCATTTATGCAAATTGTGCTGGAAATTAGAAAATAGGATATATGAGAGAGGATAGAAGGAGTGGTATCTGTGGACATTCGTTTTTAACCTCTCCACATTGGAGATGATAGGAAAAAGATCTGTATTTAGGTTGTTCCACATATGAACCGTTCGACCAAAGAACGAATTGTTTCTGTAATGTGTGAATAGCACCACTGACACATCGATGCGCCCTTAATGAAGAACGTGTTGTTCGCAAATAAAAACAGTTGTTGGGAACATATTCCCTAACTTCATTAGAGTATATTGCATTGTAGTAACGATAACACAGCGTAACACACCCCACGTTGCGACGATGCTTCAGTAAGTCAATAGAGTTGGCTACATTCTTGTCCCCAATGAGCCTTTTCGTCCTCTCCTGTACTCGGTCCAATAGCTACAAAATATACTCTGAAGTACCGGCCCACAAATGAGAATTTTTTTATTTTGCTTCTTGTGATTATCATTATAAATATATTAAGAAACTACTGCAAAATGCATTGTTTGTTGTGGCTTTAGCTCTTAATATGCCGAAATTTCATTGGTCGCTAAAACAAATCGTCAGTGAAGTTTAAGCAGTTTGAAAACATGCACTGACCATATGGTTTAGCGATCAATGAAATGCAAAAACTCTAATTATTTTAACGATTAGTTGAGGAGAATATCCCAAATAATAAATTTCAATATTACGTGTATTAAGAAATTTTATTAAAATTATTTAAGATATTCTTCTAATTAATTAGTTTAAAAAATTATTTGTTGTGGTTATGGTTATGTTCTTCACACAAGTTGCAGTCTACTGAAATGTCGGTCTATATGCCTCTAATATCAGAACAAATAACAAAATATTTTAAGCGTAAATATGAAAAGTCCCTAATAATATTCTTTGCACACTCTTTATAATTTTTCAAAACTTTTTCATAAGCTCATTCTAATATGTATTTTTTATCCGTATTATTTACTCACATACGAATGTGTGCATTTATTGCAATTCCTTTTAGCGGTTGAGAGTTAAAATATTCCACAAAAAGTAAATAAATAACGAACAGATGCTTAGAGGTACTCACATACACACGTGTAATGGAAATACAAACTTTTTACATTTTCGGGGTAAAAATAAATGTTTTTTGCGCTGTTGGAGTGAAAACGAAAATATTTTTAAACTAAAAACAATTTCTTATTTTATTGGCTCATAACAGAATGGATTACATTAATACATGTTACTAACTTTAACCCAGTGAGTGTGTGTTACAACTGGAAGTTTAAAATTCGTTGATCAATCATAAATTATTTTATTGTTAATTGTTGGCTTGGCTGAGTTTATACCTGCATTTCATTGACTATAAACCAAATCAGTACCCTTTAGCCAAATCATGTTCGAAAAGGATTCAAACTCATATACTTATACAAAAATTACAAATACTATATGAGAATCGAAACAGAACTCAATCATATTTTTTATTTGTAATTTTCGAAAGAAATAAATATTGTTGTTTTAAATTCTGTTTTTCATTTTGCCTTATAAATACATTCATTTTCACCCAAAGGGCGATTAATTGTATAAAGCCGTGTTTGTACAAAAGCTTCCTAAAGCTCTTATACTTTATGTATTGTAAATTACAAATATAAAGCATGATTTGACTAAAGGGTACTGATGATTTGGTTTAGAAAATGCAGGCATATACTCAGCCAAGACAACAATTAACAATTAAATATTAAGTAGTAATTTTGGAGAACATCTCAAATAATAGATTTGATAAATATTGTTAAATCATAAAAGTTCGTTCTGCACAAAATTGAACGAATGGCCGCTCCTTTTCTTAACTTCGCAGTTCATTTTTATGAAAAATACATAATATGTAGCATATTTGTTACAGACAAGAAGGATGTCTTCTTATTTATGTTGTTTTTTAATTTTTCTAAGAACGTTTATTTATTTCCTCATGTTATTGTTATTATTGTGGATGCTGGTAATTTGTATTTCCTTAGATTTTATTAAAAAGCACAAGGCAATTTTCTGAAGTTTAAATAATTCACTGATCTTCACTTGTCAAATTGGCTTTCTAATCTACATTATCGGTATGCGTAACTTATTTTCGTACTAGTGGTTTGTATTTTATTCGTATCGTTAATGATAATTTCAGAATTTTGCTTCTATTGCTTTGCATATGAAATTAGATTTTTAACTTAGTCATACGATGTGTGTACAAAAAGTAGGATCACTTTTTATATTTATAAACAAATATTTATTTATGGTTAGATCAGTATTCATGTTGCCGCCTTCAGAGCCATGACACTCAGATTCCCTACCAGAATATTTAAGGACTTCGCCGGCCTTCCATGAACATCTTGACTTAATCGCGAAAAAAATCATAAGTGACAGACACGTAATTTCACAGGATAAGCCTTTTTATTAACTGCCTTTGCATTAAGTTGTAGGGGCACTGTTAATTTCCTGTTCCACTTTTAATGTTTACTAAAAGTGAAAACGGAAAATTATGTTGGTCACGTTTTTTTTGTGGTAAGAGCATGATATCATCATCATTTTATATTAAAAATTTTATTACATATTTTTAAAAATTAGTTTGACTCTTGGTTCGAAGTACTAGTTTAAGATCGGGCAAAACTTGGAAAAAAATGTCGGATCCATTTTCTAAATGAAACAAGGTATTTCGCTCTTATAAGCAGACTTTCTGGAGATATTTTAATAGAAAAAAAGGACTGTATAAAAAAATGTTATTCGGATAATGAAAGCTTTTCCAAGATAAACCAGCCAAATTTGGGAGGTGTATACTCATCTCACTTGGATTTGCTAGTCCTGCACTTCGATAAAACGCACATCAAATCTCTCTGTATGACATTTCCATAGGACTGCTTGAATTCCTTACGAGACACCAACATAAGACTTTCAGAAATAAAAAGCTTTGAAGCCACTTTGCGTTATTAAGGTAACAAAAACAATATATAAAATTTACAGAACTTCTTGGCAAACATTTCAGTTCAACAAAATCTGCTGATCACTGAAACAATTGCCATAATACGTCTCATACATAATAGTTGGTAGTGACGTGCAACGTTGTTGATGCAATTGAAAACAGTACGGAACAGTAGAAATCCTGGTTTTCTTATCAACTTTTTGCTAAAGCGCTTTGAGAAAATACTATTTTAGATTTTATTGCTCTTATTGACCAATTTATTGATTATTCTTATCTTAACACGTTACACAATCGTTGTGGGCCTCTAACATACTTTTGTCCTTAATACCATATTGTGGTTGTTTGTGTGTTACACGCTTAAAGTTTGGAACAGTTTTGTTTTGGCGATGTTATTTCTTGTATTTAGCGATTTATTTGGATCAGAAATTATAACATAATTATGACACATGCACCATGTTGAGCCAAATTCAATCCACTTGCATTTTTTCTGTTTCTAATAAGATTTATGTTCACTAAAAGGGCCTTGTAGCAGTTAGAAACTGTCCCTAATTTTTAGCAGAAAATCATCTTCAACGATGAGACCTCATCTCCGTGTACGTCAAAAAGCAAAGTTGTTCTAATTTAGGACGATTTCAATCCACATGAGATCCGAGAGCATCCAATGCGTCCCGAAAAAGTCACTATCTGTTGTGGATTTTGGCTACCGTTGCCATCGGTCCATATTTCTTTGAGAACGAAGTCAATGGCGACCTTCCAAGTCGATAAATACCAACTTATTTTGTATTGAATTGGATGATATGGACACCAAAGACGGCTCTACTTGCCACAAAACTCATGCCACATTGGATATTCTGCACGAGCGATTTGAGAATATGGTCACTTGACTTGAATCTGATGTGAACCCGCGAAGTAGATCGTACGATTTTAACTCGTTAGACATTTTCTTGTGGGGTTTTCTTAAGTCGCAGGGTATATGCGAATAATAGCTGCAAGCCACAACGGCCCTAAAGGCCAACATAACCCAGGCCATTGGTCATACGCAGCCTGATTTATGAGTTATGGAAAATTTCAATCTTGAATTCGTAGCACCCAGCAAAGCCACAGCGGGCATTTGCATGAATATGAAAAATAAATGATATTTTACACACAATTTGTTTATTTAAATTTAAATATAGGAAACGCCTACGCATTTTTTACATTATTAACCTTTTCATATCGTAACGTTAATATTGCATGAGGTTTACGTTGCAGTGTTTGTATTTCGTTTCAAGAATTGAAATTGAAAATGATATAAATTTGAAATGGTTTTCCGTCATCGCTCTTCAAATTGTTTCCAAAAAAATTGAAAAAATTTGTGAAAATTGTTGGGAATTATTTCTTTTTAATTTTTGATCGTCTTTATTTTTTGGCGTTATTTCATACTGCCGCCTTAGACTTATGAATGAATATTCTAAATGACTATTGTATGCAAGAAGTGCATTCTGTGTGTTTATTAAAACTTTATATAAAAAAAATATTTTGATAAGCCTGGGACTCGCTCGTTTCGTGTTTAAAATTTGCCAGCTGAAGCAAAGAAAGATTGAGCTGAAGCAAAGTAAAAAATAAATTTAATTGACACATACACATTTATATTTTAAGAGCATTAAGTAGTAGATAGACGTCTTCTAAGTAAACAACATAAATACGAACATCAGCGCAGTACTTTCTTTTTAAAAGCAATTGAAATGCATTTTTGTGCAACATGCCATTACGTACGAGCCTCTTTTTAAATGTGCACAATTGTTTTGAAGTGCAATTGAAAACTAATTTGCAATTTGCCAGCTTAAATTAAGCCTTAATATGTTAATGATGCAACAAACAAGAAAATTACTTTATTTCTATTTTTATATTCTATAAAATTTTATTTGGAAACTCTGCGGCATTTGGTTTTACATACATTCGTCAGATCTTTTTTTCAAAAATTTTTAATGCTTTATTTATTGAATCATCATTCTAAATTAAACTAAGAATAAGTATGCAGATCTTAGATCTAAGTCTAGCCAATGCTGCTGCTTCTTCTTTGTTGTCTTCACATCTCCCGTGTTCAGATAAGAGAAAAAGTGTCCCCCCTTTACAGCGGACTTTGCCCTCTATTATTTAGAATGTTGCCGTCTAGTGGGTTTGAATGATTCTCTAGTTTCTTAACGTATATTGTCACGTGATTTGAAGTCGCTGTTTCAACCAATAGAAAGTCCAAGTCCTTATGAATGCTTGAATTTTTAACTTACCAGGGAGCTGTTGTAGTCTTACGAAGGATTCTACTTTGAATTTTGTCTATATCGAATGCTGAGGCTGTGAACCACAACTGAATTCCATAGCACCATATTGGTTTTAGGATCGCGTTGTATAGAAGAAGTTTGCAATCTCAGCTTAGTGTTGAATTTCTAACCATAAGCCAATTAGTTTGAGCAGCCTTTAATTTCATTGGCATCAATTTAGGGTCTATGTGTGATTTCCATGTTAAGCGACGATCAAGATGAATGCCCAGGTATTTGACTTCATTGTGTTACGCTATTGACTGACTATTAATTTGCATGAGGGGACGTGTTTCGCTTCGTAATGTAAAAGTGATGTGAAAAAATTTTTGGTCGTTTACTTTTATTCTTCATGTTTTCAACCAGTTTTCCAATATTAAAATCTATTCTTGCAACTTGAGGGAAGCTTCTTGGGCTTTTTCATAGATGCTTAAAAAAGCTGTATCCTCAGCAATAGTTGATATGTGAACATTTCTGCTTATTGGCATGTCGGAAGCATATATCAAAAACAAGATTGAATCTAATATGCTACCTTAAGTAACTCCTCCTTCTATAAAGATGGATTCATCCATTCGTTCTGAACGTTCCGAACGCTTTTTTTATATGTAGTTTGACGTCTCTGAGAGTGAGAGAAAGAGAGTAAATTTAATGCGGAACAACAACAAAAATTTCGTTCAGAACGAATGGATGAATTCACCTTTAGCTGCGGTGAACTAAAAAAATTAAGTTCTCTGATAATAATTTTTTCGATCAGTTAAGTATCCTACCAATAAGTTGTGAGTGTTTGCGGGCAACTTCTGCTTCAATTTATTCATTAAGCCTTCATGCAAAACTCTATCAAAGGCCTGGGAAACTTCAACGAAAAGAGCTGTATAGTATTTTTTTCTTCAAATGAAGTTCTTACAAAATTTACAGGTCTGTGTATTTGTTCAATGGTGCTATGTTTCCTCCTGATGATCTGGAATACACCAAAACTGTTATCAGTTAGATAACAGAATTATAGGACTGTATGATTTCACAATCGTATGGTCTGTCCGGGCTGAGGGGTCATAGTGATCATCGAAAATATTAATTTTTCCGGATAGTGTTGAAGCCGTAAAATAGCATTAGGCAATTATACTAGCATCCTGTTATTAGTTCTATCAGCACCTGCAGCCTGGTAATAATTGAAATTCATTCTACAAATACCAAAAATGTCTTTTGCATCACATAGTGAATTAAAATAACCAATTAAGTTTCTAGAATTTCGTCATTGTAAATTGCGATCAATTTGAATAAGTGGGGATTCATATCACATCGAAATTTAAAACTTTTTCTAAATAGCAGAGGCGCCAAATGTCACTGTGTATTGACATTTATGCTGCGGATATATAAAGAATTAATTGTCAACAAACTATGGATTGGTACACACCTAAAGAACGTGGAATTATTATTACGGCTCATTTGAAAAATCTTCAGTTTATCGTTTAGACGCAGCGTGAGTTTCGTCGTCTCTTTTCTCGCCGTAGTGTTTTAAGTGCTCGAATAATAAAACGTATGGCTGAATGTGTCATGCAAACTGGGTCCACTAAAGATGTCGCAAGAAGTGGCCGGGCTCTTATGTGTGTTCGTCAGTGTGGCGACGATACACATGAATGGGTGGCAGAGCCCATTTTCAATTAATTGGTGTCATTAACGAACAAAAATTTTTGTATGTCCCCTTTCACACACATCAGATTTTCTTGATCAAGTTTTTATTCAGCTGTAAGAATGATAGAGAACGTATGTACTACCTTCTCTATCTTTCTCACAGCTGAATTGAAACTTGATCAAGAAAACCTGATGTGTGTGAAATGGGACTATGTGGCGCACAAAGAATACACATGAAATGCATGAAGAGGCATTGTATCCCCTCAAGTTGAGTGTTTGATGCCGCATTTGTAGTGAAAATACGCCGATGATAATACCGTAACCTGAAATGATAACGCTCACCATGCTAAAGCAGTTTACCTCAAGTTGCTGCATTAGGTTTCGATCGCTGTTGGTTTCACTCTGCTCACGTAACGATGGAGATTTTAAGACACACATTTCCAGGTCGATGGAAATCCCAGAGGTTTGAAATGACCGTCCAGATTTCCAGGTCTAATATAAACGCACTTCATCCTTTCGATTTTTTTTAAATCCCGCATTTGCAACAGCAAACCACGAAACTTAAAAATCCTGAAAGCTTAAATTGGAGAAGTAACCGACAATTTGGAGCCAGATGTTTTGGGAGCAACAATTTAAAATGCCTTAAGACATGCGCAATTATGCATCCGCACAGGGGGTGACCATTTGAGCGATATAACTTTTTCCAATTAATGCCATTAATTTAAGACTTTCAAATAAAATTTTTATGAAAACAGAGATCTTTTTTTCATTTATAATAAAATAGTAGCCAGTTAAAATTATGACATTGCCATTTGCGCCACCCTGTATTATTTATTTCCAGAAAAATTTTGATGGGACATCGAGTTTTCCGAGGTTAAAAAATTAACCCATAATCTAATAAAAATGAAAGTGATTTAAAAGAGATAAAAGCAAAAACTATTTTTCATTGTGCAGGAATAATTTAATATAAATCATATATAATCGCCCACAGTAAAACAATATAAAAGGACCTTCATCCTCACAATTCGCACAGAGAAAACATTAATTTTTTAAATCAAAAACAAGATTATTATATGAATAATAAAACACATTTATGATTAATTTCAGATTTTTCTGAGCACGAACATCAACACGGATTTTATAATCATGTCATGTCCAATGATGGGCCGATCTTAAACTTATTAGAAATTATTTGCACCAAATTCTTTGAGGCAGTAAATATTTTATTTTGGACCAACAAAGAATTTCGTAAATTCAGGCAACAATTTTTTAGAAATTTATACGAAAAGAAAAGAAATCGATTTATGCTTCAAAATATAAATTCCAACTAATAATGAAAAGGGTCAGTAAAAAGTTTCACTGAAGCTAAAATTTGTTGAAGACAAAAATTTTTTTGTATTATTAATTTTTTCTATCCACAGTCGAATCAAAACTTCTTTAGAAATTTTATTTTACTGCATAATTATAAATCATCCATTGTTTAGAAGCAAAAAATTGGAATTAAACAAAAATAACGTGGACATAAATTATGCCTAAAGCCATGGAAAAATAAAATCAAATGCAAAAATTGTAACAGGGCATACAAAATCTGGAACTAGAACTAATACGCTTGATTATAAAATTCCTTAGAGCCAAATATTAAACTCTTTGTTTAAATTTTAATCCACAAGAAACAAATAGTCCTCTAAGGTAATTTGTCCTTCTAAAACAATTTGTCTTTATATTTTATGCTGATTTGTGGCTTTTTTACTCTTCAATCATTCATTCAGTTGTTCAATTATTCACTAATTCTTTTTTGTGTAGCGTATGTCTGTCCTTAAAGTAATAAGAAAATTTGTGTTAATTTGCTGATTTTATTCAATTCAGTTCAATTTAGTTCTGTTGAGCCAGAAAAAAAAAAAATAAACGACTGACTTAAAGAAAACATTGAAAGAACGAATAACAACAACAACTGTTGGTCGCCCAATTATATTTTCTGTAATAAAAGTGTTCTCTTGAGAGTTTCCTTGATTTCTCGTTGCACAGAAAAAAATTACTGCAAAATTATTTTTGCATAAACGTTTGCTTCAAATAAAATTTTATTTTCAGCAAATGTTTTTACTGCCTCAGTGAATTTTTTATTTGCAACACAATCAATGGTGTGACTGACAGTTTAAACATTTATACATTTGTTTTAAATCATGAATTTTTCCAGATTCACTGAGTTTCATTTTAATTTTAACAAAATAATTGTTGCACTTAAATTTACAAATGTCTTTGATCCACATAATTTTGTGTTTGACCTAAAAAATTTATGTTCTCTGTGTGCGAATTGCAAGGTTGAACCTCTTTTATTATTTTTTTTAATTTTTTCTTTGAGATCACGGTTCAATTCATTGTGGGCGATTATCAGATTAAAATGATTTATGGTAAATTATTGCTGCACAATGGAATTTTTCTTTGCTTTCATCTCTTTGAAATGACATTACTTTCTGTTTTATTACATTATGGGAAATTTTTTTGTAACTGGGAATCGGTCATTCCTTACACTAATTACTGCCATGTTTGGTTCCTTAAAGGCGGGCTAAGCTTTCTAAATTTAATATACATTTCTCACATAACTGTGCTGAAGATATGATTCCTTAAAAGTTTATATTAATAAAAGTTTTGTACCTTCTAAATCAATATGTAACTACCCAGTGTCCTAGATCTCAGAAGTAAAGGACTGCATATGCACGGAGCCTTGCTGATATTTCAAAGGGTAATTATTTCCTTGATAAATGGGATTTTTTATGGAAAAAGAACTTAAAAAAGAAAAACAAAACAGAATTACTTGCTGTCAAAGCTCTTCGAAAATATTTCCATGACAAAATTGTCCCCAATTGTAGCTGACAATGGGTGCATACCGGACCATCAATTTGGTTTTAGAAGTCAGCATAGCACCATTGAACAATATCATAGATTGGTTGTCTCTTTACGATTTGGCACAGTGTGGCATAAAGGCCTAATTTAAAAATTAAAGACATAAATACCCATAAACATTCTAAATCTTTTGGAAAGTTACATTCTTGCCCGGAAGTTTACAGTTGTGGAAGGAGACTTCATGAGTGTGGCCGAAACTATCTCATCCGGTGTGCCACAGAGGAGTATACTGGGGCCAGTTTTGTATTTGATTTATACCTGTGATATGCCCTTAAGCAGTAATATCCTCACTTCTACAGTTGCCGATGATACAGCCTGCCTTAGTATGCATGAAAACCCTCACGAGGCATCCCGATATCTTCAGGAACATATTAACCTGTTGGAGCTGTGGTTGAACTTATGGAGAATAAAAGTAAATGAACAAAAGTGTGTTCATGTAACATTTACCTTACGAAGAGACACTTGTTCCCCCATTCGAACCAACAATCAAGTTTTTCCTCAACAATGACAGGTGAAATACCTTGGTGTACACCTTGACCGACAGCTTAATTTTTTTTTAAATATTTTGTGCTTAACACGACATTTATGTATTATTAATTACTATCACTAAGTTTAGGTCCGACACTGGTTGGGCCTAATAATTATATTTATACTTAAAATTTGAATACTTATTGTTAGTTCAGTTTTGAAGATACAATAAATAAATATTAGTGTGGGGAGAAAAACTTGCGGCGAGTCTGACAAGAGACTACTTGATTTAAGGTAATCGATCGAGCCTCAAATGTGTGACTTGTGGAATTCCACTGGCTTCATTTCGTGGGCCTTTACTTTTTAGTATTTACAATATCGATGATATATTTGATATTGTCAAATTTGTTAATCTCAAGCATATGCTATTGATATCCAATTATATAGATCTAACCATATTGTTCTTGTTGACCATGAAATGGCAAACAACCTCATGTTTAATCCAACTAAATCAGTTTTACTACCAATCAGCAGAATTAATCTACATTTGGATCAGCTTCCAATGCTCTATTGTTGTTTTAGGAAATATAAAACATATTGGATCTTACACTAATTCCACCGTATCGTGTGGAGGTCACATTCACTACTCGTATATGGAACGAAGCATTCAGCCGACTCTACGTTACTTACAAGTATCCTCAATTTACATCCAGTTGAAAGAGAGAAACGTTTGATTAATCAGCCAGTTCTTCCTCTTATTATTAATTTTGCGGACTCGTGTACACTTCGTAAATACAGTTCGCCCTTAATAACGCAACACGATATATACTCGTATAAGGCATCGATAGCTTTAGTATTTAGTATTTCATCATGAAAAAATATGATTCATAGATGTGACTTGATAAGCTTAAGGAATGAATATATTTTTCTTAAACCAATTCTTATATGAGATGTCACCCCACCCACTTGTTCAATAAGGTGTCATTTGGGTAGCCAAAGAGGGATTTAATATTGAAAGATGTGCTTTTCTTTTGACGAGGTTTGCTTGAACTTGAAATGATTTTTCGTTATTCCACGTCCAATTCGGCATGTAGACAGATCGGTTTTGGCTATTTGGCCTCTTCAGTGTTCTTTCCTTTGCCAAGTAGGTATCTGGTTATTCGTTGTTCTTATATCGTTTCCTCGGTTGTGTGTGTTCGCTAGTGTGGCTGTGAATACCTTCGTGTTACTTTCCCGTCCTTGTTCGGTTACCAGCATCTCTTCCTCTTTCCCCTATCTCTCATCAGGATACCCTTCTATCTTCATCTCTATGTTCGTATGTCCTATTTCATTGCGTGAGTTGCCTGGTGTTTCTTCCTTATACCTGTGTTATACTATAATTGTTCGCTTCTGGCTTCCTCTCTGGATTTGATTGTGTGTTGTTGTGTTGGTGGCTTTCAGTGGGCTGTTGTTTTGCTTTGTTAAAAAATGTTTAAATGGTCCGAATATTATTCTGATGAAGTGTTTATTTGTTACTTAGTAATATTCCTGTCATATGTTTTCCATTCGCTTACTTCTATTTTCCCAATTACGTTCAGTTGTCGTCCTTTATGCTGTAAATGCAGCAGTTTAAGGCGTGCCGGTGTACATTTGTTGTCAAATATATGATTCGTTAAACTCAACTACAGTGTTCGATCCTGGTTCTCTTATTTTCCGTTAGTGTTCCCGAAATCTATGAAACATTGATAACACTAAGGCACAACTACTTGATTAGATTTTTCTTCATCAATGCCGTAAAGCTTTGGAACTCATTGTCCACAAATATGCAAGTACGACAGTATTTCCCTTTAGGAGAACTCGTGCTTTATGGGGAACATCTAATTTTAATCTTCGACTATCACTTCAAATATCACTTTTTCGTATTCTAACAACACTTTTGTTTTTATTCATATTTTATTGAATGTTGTTAGGACTTATTTTATTTATAGATGAATTGTTTATTAATATTAATAAAATGTTAACTCTGTATGATCTCAATGATGTATGTAATCCCCATCTCGACTATCAAGGAATTTCATTTTTATTATCCTAAAAAATATAATAATGACAATCGGATATTATCTTAGATTTAGATGGACTAAGATCTAACGGTACCAACAACGATGACGTTTTCAGATAACATGTGGCGAATAGAAAGAACGATCAAAAGCTAATGACTCAGAAGAGGGTCATAAAGGACAAAAGTTGGCCAGAAGCGAACGAAAAAATTAAGCATATTTTAGGTGATTTGTCTGGTATTTATAGGGCCGACAAAAACCGTATACACAAGTATGAAGCAAACTTTTATGCTACAGCAAGAGATCTTGGATACACACCTGCAGCATTCAAATTCTACTGCATCGCTGAAAATATATTACTGGTAGTATTAATCTAGAGGAGCAAGCTCAAATGACGGCCATGGCGATAAATTGAAACCTGTCGACCTTTAAATCCTTAAAAAAATACATTAAAAACAGGTGCCCGCAGCTCGAAACAAGTTGTTGCACAAACTAAAAAGGGTAGCATACACAAGGCAGGACAAATTTGTTAGCACATCATTGATCGCAGTCGATATGGGGGAAAATGGCTGTCTTGAGGTGGTTGCATTTTGAAGAATGGCTTTTACGAGGACTGACACGGCTTTTAGCTGTTAACTATTTTGTTAAATATTCATTTAGTAAAAGGCTTTTCACTTACGAATATGGATCGTTCAACACCCAAGGAATGCTTTCGCATTCAACCATTATTTTTATATTTGGTATAAACAAATTCATGCATCTGTATCATAAATTAATATGTGTTGCATTATTTTATGATTTCATATCAACAAAACGTACCAGGCTGCAGTTCGTTTATATATGTGCACATAAATATAAGCGGATTATTGCTACTCTCTATTGCAAATCTTCTCAAAGCACAAATAAAAAATTTCTTCATTAAGATTTTCGGCCGTGCGATTATTTTTAGAAAAGTCCTTTAATACCAAACTCCCATTTATTTATTTACGCGTATAAAAGAAATATTTTTCATTTTGTCACACTGTAATTTTCCTCCCATACACACATAATTATTTATTATTACTCGTACTTTCATTTGCTCCAGAAATAATGGGAAGAGGGTGACTTGCATTAAGAGACCTACTGAGCCACTAAACTAAATAAACAGTCTCACGTTTTCTGTATGTGAAGTGAGTGCGAACGAAACCGGTGCAGCACGACAATGATGACCAACAGGTGATTTTTGAGAGCAAAATTGTTACAATAACAAAGAGAGAGTTTGAGCGGAGAGAGAGTATATATTTGAAAAAAGCTTTCTTCTACTCTCAGTTTGTGTGCGCTGAGTTGATTTTCAGCTTGCAAAGTAAAACCATATGGATGTGTTGGTGTTGGTGTTAGTGTTACAAAATAACATTACAACAAATTGTTGCATACATTTTGGCAGTCAATATTAAATGAATTGTTTATGAAAACAAACATAAATCTTAATCGCTGTTCCCCAAAGTTTTGTTTGTTCGCAGCAAGCAAAGCAACAGCTTTTACAAGTGCGTGTATAAATAAATGTTAACGGTAAAATGGGGACTGGTGAGATTGGGTGTATGCGTGTGTGTCTGTTTGTATTAATGTTGTCAATGGCGCGCTATATTCGTAGTTTCAAAGTTAAAAATAACATCGAGTTTGATGTTGTGTGAATATTACCTATACACATGAATGTGCATTTGTATGTATGTATGTATGGGATTGTGACTTGAGGAGAACGTGTGTTTGTGTGTTGTGCTGGTGTTTGTGTAAGCTAAGCATAGTAAGCAAGCTGCTGCATGCTTAGTCAACATTAAGCTTTCATCTCGTACGGTTTTAAAATTGAATCCACTGAAAAAATGCTAAAATGAACAATTCTAAATAACTAATAAAGTTACAAAAATATATGGATTTATTAAAAGAAAGAAATGTATATTTAAAAAAAATATACTATGAATGTAATGAATTGAAAATTTAAATTAAATCAACAATTGTCGTCTGATTCATTGTTTAATAATTAAAAAAATATTATTAAACAAATTAAATTTAAATTTATGCACTAAACACAAAACTTGTGACAATTTAAAATAAAATATTGACAATTTTCATAAAACGGGCGAAAATTTAAAAGATATTAAGGCTTTTTAAATTTAAAAAATTTCAAAGCCGTCGGTACAAGATGAAATTAATATTTCTAGTGAAAAGTTAAACCAGTTTGACACAAATATTTTGTGTTTTTTTTCAAATTCTTTAGCAAGTGGCGACCAACAGTAACAGTGTTAGAAAAAGTATATAAAAATATTTGTGTTTTGTATTAAAACATGCCACTTTAGGTGCATGCATGTGTGCTTTTTAGTTATGCGTGACAACAACATGTAATTCTTGCTCTATAAAAAGTAAATTTTTTAGTTAGTTTCTCGTCCTCGTAATTGTGTTGAGTGTGTAATCCTTTCTGTGTGTCTTGTGTTTTCTACTTATGTAAATTTATTTCCTTTTTTCCAAGCTGACATAAAAAGTTATTTCATGCAACATTTTTTGCTAGAGGTACATACATATGTTATATACACTTGTGCATATATACACGGAAAAAATAAAATTCTTAAGTCTAAGGAAAGTTATGTGAATCAACTATTTTTCATCTCATTAAGGTTTTTTAAACTTAAATGCAACAATTTGAATAGAACGCAGATTTTTTCAATAATTGTGTACTAGATTAGTAGTGCGAAGGTCGCAGGTTTGATTCCAGCCGAAAATTTCTACAGAAAAGCCAAGTAGCGTAAAAGTTAAAATGAAATCAACAAAAAGGCTTATAATTAAAAAGTATAAATTTTTAAATTGTTACCAGTGTTTGTGTTCCAAATAAAAGTCAAATAAAAAATATTGTCGGAGACAATTAAAACATTGAATGAAAACAAAATTTAATTTGAAACAAAAGTTTGTACGAACATAATTTTGCAATAACTTTTTCTGTGTGTGTATGCATGTATTATTATTGTTACACATGTATTATTTTAATGTTCGCTCCTTAACGTATGCAATACGATAAAGTGTTAATTACTGTTATTTAGAATAATGCAATGAGCGTAACTTTTCCTATTGAAAATTATAAGGTGGATTAAAAAAAAAATCATATACGTGCAGTAGATGGAAAAGTCAAGAACCATCAGTAAATTTAATGTGTGAACTAGAAAATTAATCAGATTTATTTAATAAATATATTCAATTTCTGCATGTATTGAGAAGTTTTAAAATTTTTGAACAACAACGATTTTAGCCCTTAATCGCTGGTTTTGACATATTTATGCCGTACATCTCAATAACATTTTTAGCGAATTTTGTTGTAATATTTGCCACATATTTAACTTAATTTTTTATATGAGTATTGATTTACAGTATTGAAATTTGAGTCAAACTAAACAAAATTTTTAACATTTTGGATTTTCATTTAAATTTTTCCATGGAAAAGTTCAAATGTTGTCTTAAGAACATTATACAACACGTCAAGATGATACTTCAAATATTATTTTATATACCAAGAATATATTATAAATATTTGCTTAATTGTTATTAAATTAGTCCACCAAAAATATTCATTATTTATTTAGTTGAACTCCATATTGAAACTGTGACACTTGTAGATTACAACAACGTAACATTTTTATTGCGATTTTTTCACAGTCTGTAATTTTGTAAAGGATTTACACTAGCTGCAATTTTCTGCAGTTGAAAGGATTTCAAATTAATTTTAAGTCCTTTTAATATTTTAAGTGATTTCAAAAATGTTTTTTACTCCCGCGATTTGATTATTTGTACGGATTTTTCTTTAAGTTTTTGTGTGATTTCGAAGCAAACTGGAGGATTTATTTTGTATTTAAGAAATCTTTTTGGTTGCAAACGAAGGCAGTTTATGTCGAAGGAAATTTTCATAAATTTCATAAGAATTTCGTTGAAAGTTCATTTCATTATCAAATATTATAATATTTTCCAATATTTCGAGATTTGCTTATATCGCTTTTCCTTCAACCTTAGCCATTTTTATCTAGCTTAGAAAATATTCTAGTATTATATTGTCCCCTGATAGTTTAATTAGTGGTATTATATTGAAAAAATTATACTCAAAATGAAACATTTAATACTATTTGAATCGAAAGGACGCCATTGCCAACTCGAATAGATGCTAGAAGTACCTGCCGCTTATTCTGGAGTGATAAAATGAAATACTCAATTACCTTTTCTAAAACACTGTTCATCCTGGAAACGTTAAATCAATACACACAGGAAATAATAGAATGTTACAGTTTAGTTCGAATTTGATAAAATGGAAAAGTTCAGGGATTGTCTCTTGCTAAAACGAGATTTTCATTTAAATGAACTTCGTATACAAGAAAATCGTTTCGTTTGAACGCAGCACTTTATAAATTTTAACAAAAATATAAAATGTGATATATAATGAAAATAAATTGATGTATTCCAACTTCGAACTAAGATCTGTTTTTAAACTGAGATGACTGAGACTGATGTAATACAATTAAATTGACTCGTGTTAGGAAATTCCGTCGACGCGGCGGTAAATAAATAAAGTTTTCCTTTCTTGAACTTTAATAAATGAAATGTGTTTCGCTTAAGCGATTTATCATTTAGAAGGATTGTCCCTTAAGCGAACTAAAGTGCCTTAAAATTGATCAATAACAAGAGTTAAGGATTTTTATTTTTAACCGCGCCATTCGCTTATCCGAATTCGACTGTAATTCAAATTCCTTAAAGAATTTAAGTGGTTCTGAAGTATTTTTTCACTGTATCTCCTTTTGTATTTTTAAAATCAAACGAAAAAAATATCTTCTATAAATTGCGATAAATTGTACTCGTGCACAAAAGTTGTGATCATATAAATTCATTGTAATTTTCTTTCGTAAATAAAACAGTTTTCGTTCGAGTTCCACTGCTTTTTTCTGTAAACACAAAATGTCATTTTAAGCATGAGGCAAGTAAATGCAAATTTCCATTTAATATTTTGCTTTTGGGCTCTTTGGACACACTTTATGAACGAACTATGAATGTTAAGTAAGCAAAGTATTGTAAGGATATTTTTTATCTAAGCCTGTAGCAGGCCTCTTTAAAGCAACAATTTAATGTCCATTTAAAATAAGTAAATATTTATTTAACCACTAACTTTTTAAATTTCACTTAAAAAGAGTAACATGTACGACATGCGGTGCAGCTTTCTGATCCTTGTAAAGTTAAAAAAAATCTCAACTTTAATTCATTTTTTAATTTAATTTTCTCAGATTTTAACATGTGTGTCTGCTTGTCACTGAAGGTGAAAACCGCAAATGTGTGTTAAAACCCTCCGTTCAAATATTGTTCAAACAAATAATTCCCTTCTGTACAATTTTTTTAAGGAGAAAAAAGAAAAAAATCCAAAATTTTGTTTCTGTACTTTTACAAACTTTAAAAATATAAAAAAAAAACTTTTTAAAACAGGATTTTGCTGTGTGTGAAATGTATGGAAAGTGGAAGTGGACTGAATACGATAAAAGTTATAGTAAATAATATGTTGCAGAGTGATTTCCCTTCAATAGAGAGTAAATAATGATATGAGCAGTTAAAGTTAATTAATAATGTTTTGCGTTATATTTTGCGGCATTTAAAGCTGGCAATAGTCGAATTATAATAAAATTTCCTTCCTTCCTTTAAATCCTTGTTTTAATATTTTAAAAATTTTAATTTATCTTGCGGTGCGTTTTGTAATAATTACAACCGTATTAAAAGGGAGATTTTGTAAAATTCATGAAAATTCTGAGGCTTTGACCTGGAAGTAGTGAAAATTCGGATCATTTCCAATAATAATTGATGCAGACTTGTCGTTGAGAGATGTTCTCTTTTCTGATGCTTATTGACCGGCTGCTAATTTGCACCTTTTTTTCAATACTTAATTGTTAATGTTTTCGGGAAAGGAAATTATTTTCAGTTATTTACCACTGGAAATAAGAATTTCATCAGGATATGAAACAAACTTGAAAATACATTTTAATGTGAAATCAATTGTATCAATTATTAATTAAAGAATTGTAAAGTTTTCACATAGATTTAAGGAGAAAAGTCCTTTTTTATTGAAAAAAAGTATTCTCAAAATCAAGAATAAAGTTTTAGAGCTTGAAATTAAAATCTGATGAACTGGAGTTCCTACGAAGTTAAATAAATACAGTAGTGAATTTTCAGGAAGCAATTCAAATATCTTATCTTTAGAATGATTTACATTCCTTCCACTGAAACTTGCAGTTAAGCAACATACCCCAGAGTAACATAAAATTTAAAAAAATATCACAAAAAAGTAGCTTTTGGCCATAATACGTGGCTGTGAGGCAATTATTTTCCTTTAAGCAAAAATAAGATTATTTTCATGAAAATTTGCCACAATAACTTGTTTGCCTCACCTGATCATCTTTCAAAACCATTTTATGACTAATTTTTTTTATTAAATTAAACTCTGAATAATTTTTCGCAATAAAAATTTTGGGACTATTCTATTTGGAATAACTTTTTTCGAATAACTTTTTCGCATACTCGGCGTTAGTGTGAGTCTAGTGTCGTGTGGCAAACAAAACGTTTTAAAAAATTTTTGTTATGAATACCAAAAATAAAAAATAAGAGACGACAATATCAAATACAATTTTATACATTTTATTATATTCATAAATTTATAATTCTATTACGATGAGAGTCATATTCAAATGTCAATCATTAAAAAAAATTGTCGCTAGAGTTTTACTTTGCGACACTGCATACATATGGGATAATTCATTAAGGGCTTTTATGTTTTAAATAAAATAAAACAAAGTGTATGTGGGATGTCTTTAAATTTTTTATTTATTTAAAAGGCCTACTGATGCCATTATGTACGAAATATAACATCGTGCAAATATCCTTCGCTCCTTCCTTCAGGCTAAATTTGACGGATAGCATTGATGATGTTGACTTGATTATGTTGACTTATTAAAATATTCCTGCGACTATAGAAATTCATAAAAGAAAAAGTCTAACTGCAGCATATACGAGTACATCCTTTTTTGAAAAACTTTGATTAGAGCTGGACCAAGTAGCAAATTAATAAAAAAAACTTTACCAAAATTGCCGTTTATAATCCATTTAAGACATTTTGTTACTAACTCTTCATATTTCATATCTACTTCTTATAGATCCTGGTTTTACAAATATACATTGAAGATTCACTTAAACAATTAAATTTGATCGCTTGATTTCATACCTAAAAGGATTCTTATGACTTCAATGTAGATGTTGGGGAAAAAAAGCATCATCTGATTTTCATTGCCTATAACTTTTGTCTAGAGCGAAGACTGATTAAAGTTTTAGCTGATTGTGCTTATTCGCATTTATTAATTTTGTTTTAGTTCAGGAAAATTATATCCGATAAATGGTGGCCGGTGTCCTTCATTCAAATCGGGCCTCTTTTGATTAAATTTTTCATAACAATGTGCAGCATTTGTAGTCATAAAATGGTAACTTTGAGAGAATATAATTACATTTAATGAATTTTGAGTAGATTCTTCGTCCTTCCAAATCAAGAAATTCTTTATTGACGTATCTTGCGTTTAACACCACCACAGACGACATATTGCCCGCGCATACACCAATATAACAATAATCGAGTGTCTTGGAGGCGTATATCGATACATATTGAGTCTTTATATAAATTTCTATCTATCAATATTAAACTCGCATGTGATGGCATTTGCAAAAACCGTAGCACTTTCCATTAGGGTGATACTTAATACTCCATTCGCTAGATATTCGGTATTGATAAGAAAGGCATTCTACAAATGTCTCTCTTATATCTCTAACTATTATTTAATATAGTGGAAAATTACTTTGGAAAAATTTTATTACAGTTTCATAAATTTAGAAATGCTGGAAAGAACATGGAGAAACAGTGGCTTTAAGGTTTCGGAAAACAAATGGACGAAAAAAAATATGATTATTCTGTTATCATTCTTTATTTTTGTAGTAAAAAAATAAGAGAAATTCAGAAAAATATAATGAATTATAAGGCGCCGTGTTGCAATCCCATATACCGTAACCCCATATTGGCTTTATAGCACTTTTTCCTATGCTATAAACCCATAATTTGGGTTTGGGGTTATCGCACAAAATAAAATGCAATAAAGCCAATATGGGGTTATAGCACAAATTTTAAATTTTAAATATGATATTATCTCACTTATTTGAAGGGAATAAACTCATATTGTATTATTAGACATTTGTATACAAATGAAACCAAATGATTTTGTAGGGTGTACGAATTAGCCCCCACGAACAGTTATAAATTAAAAATTTTATTTAATTTCTTTGTTTTCTTACGCCATATTTTCGTAAATCTCCGTTACAAAATATTACTTGATTAAGTTCGACATTATAGCTATAGTACTTGTGAGCGTTCGGAGAATATGCCAACCATAAGAGTAATTCTGTTATTTTTTTTTCGTGAGTTTTTGTGAAAGGTATCCATCGTATGAGTTGAAGGATTTGCGACTCGCTGATTCCATTAACAAAAGCAAAAGCACAAGCTATTAGTTGCGCTTTATAAGTTCTTTTTCCGAAAAAAGAATCAATTATAAATCCGGGAACATTAGAAAAATTTATAATATCGCTTTTATTTAGTAAGATCTTCCTTGCGTTTAAACGATTACTCTCCATTCTTTTAAAATTTTCCATATTTATTTTTAAGCAGCATACGCAAAACTGTTTTTAATATTCGCTTTTTATGTGATAACATAGTTATTAGGCAATTCAATGCAAAACAGGTTTAACAGTTAGTTCAC